>VWZD01001639.1:416253-625613 GCA_013396695.1 Sakesphorus luctuosus | reverse complement strand
AATAAAATCTATAAAATATGTAAAACTATATACCCTCAAACACATCCCAGGGACCCCCTGCTGGGCCTGGGGATCCCCAAACATAGCCCAGGGACCCCACTCAGGCTCAAGAGACCCTCCACTGCACCCCAGAGACCCCCAAACACACTCCAGGGACCACTACAGACACCCCAGGATCCCCAAACACACCCCAGGGAGCCCACAATGCACTCCAGGGACTACCACACACACTCCAGGAACTCCCAAACACATCCCAGAGACCGCCCAGCAACCCAGGGACCCCAGATGCCCACAAGCCCCCCAGAGCCCAGTATTCCCCCAGGCCCTTGCACCTCTCAGTCTCTCTAGCCTCCCCCTCCCCCCCCCAAAGGAATTAACAGATAACTGAGTAGCTGTGCCATTTCCAGCAATTTTGTGTAAAAGCCTGGTGAGTTAGAATCTACAGGACTGCTGTTCTTGTTTGCTTCCAGCTTTAACTCTCCTGTGCGTGGCACACTTCAATAATTACTCAGATGACATGCATATGGATCTAATTCTTTGATGTGATTTTTTGCTTATGCTTTAAAAACACTTGTACCAAAAGGTTTACTATCAGTATTAGGCTGCCTCTAAAGCCTAAACCCAGAACAAATTCATATGTAGTGAAACCACTGAAGCCCATTATCCTTCAGCAGCTTTTTTGTGGACTCTGTAGGAACTGTAGCGAGAGGACAAAGAGTAATGGGTACAAATTGAAAGAGGGGAAATTTAGGTTAGATATTAGGAGGAAGTTTTTTTTTACTGTGAGGGTGGTTATAAACTGGAACAGGTTGCCCAGGGAGGCTGTGGATGCCCAAAGACTTTCAACACTGCCCCCAGCGCAAGTGTTCAGAGCCAGGTTGGACAAGGCCAAGAGCAATCTCGTCTACTGGGAGGTGTCCCTGTGCCATGGCAGGGGGTTGGAACTAGATGAGCTTTAAGGTCCGTTCCAACCCC
Source organism: Sakesphorus luctuosus (assembly GCA_013396695.1). Classification (NCBI taxonomy): domain Eukaryota; kingdom Metazoa; phylum Chordata; class Aves; order Passeriformes; family Thamnophilidae; genus Sakesphorus; species Sakesphorus luctuosus. Next base: position 624,638 of record VWZD01001639.1, on the reverse strand, counting down.
TTAACATTCTATGATTCTGTGATTCTATTTTATGAGGCAGGCTTTCTCTCACAGAGCTCTCTTCACAGTCCTGTTTTCATGGTTATGTGCAAAAATTAAATCTTTTTGAGAAGTCCTCCTTTCTACAGAGCTGGAGCATAAGGATCTGAATACTAGGACAGAGGCAATCAAAATTCTGCTTTCAAAGCTGAAAGCAAAAACTCCAGCAAAAAAACTCGACTTGGGAGAAGGAAGCTGACAATTATCTGGTGAAGTGGTAAGTCTATAGCCACAGAAAAATTCTGACCTTGACCTAGGTGCAATAGAGCTGCTAGCAAAACCAGATGCGATCTTTGGTCTTGTCTTTGCTCTGACAGACTGCTTCTACTCTACAAATAAGGCACCAGAAAAAAAGCTTCTGTTTTTCCAAAGGTGGCTCTATGCCCTCCAGGTGGCGGAAGAGTGCAAAGCAACTTGGAAATTTATTGCTGAGAAGGGATTTCAACTCTGAGATTAGCTCAGTTCGTTAGAAAATGGAGCAAATAACAGCAAGGTTGTGGGTTTGATCCTTCTATGGGCCATTCACTTAAGAATTGGACTTGATGATCCTTGTGGAACCCTTCCAACCCAGAAGATTCTGTAATTCCATGAAAAAAAAAATCCTGTCCTTTAGACCAATACATAGAGAAGATAAGTTTCAGATTCATAGAAACTGACTACTAGAAGATTAAATCATTATTGTGGTTTTTTTCTCCCTTGAGTGAGCCTGCAGTTTGCTACCAGGAGCTTTGCTGGTTTGGATGCGTGTTCTCCTGGTATGTTAATATATTTTTAGGGTGAATTCTGATGCTGATGTTTTGGAGAAATAGCCACAGACAAGCTCAGAAGATTTGGACAGTAACAATGCAGTGAATTCAGAAAAAAAAAACTGGAAAAACTCTTCAGGGACCAGTAATTAGCATGTGAGTCAGTAGGTGGTACATGGCACCTGAGGAAATGCTGAAGAACTGCCCTGTTGTTTCACTAAAGGTCCTCAGAATTGGCATTTGGGAAAAGCTCTTTCATTTCACCCAAAGAACCAATTTCAGTACCTTGAAATCAGTAAGATATTGATAATAATTATTGGAATGAATTATGTATATTTCAAATGCTTGTATTCAAAATAGCATTCAAGTGTATTTGTTTGTTTTGATAGTTATATTTGTCTTGATGAGAACCATTATTATTTCATTTTACTGTTATCTCATTGTTTGGGATTGTATACACAATACTAATATTGTAACACACTGCATCAAGTGGGCAGTAGGAAAGGAGATTGTGGGAGTTCCTGTTTGAAACCACTACTGGAAAACTAATCAAAAGCCACATCTAAAGCTGTATCTTAGACCTGTGTAGTGGAAGTATAGATCTATTAATCTTTTAATGCTGTTTTGTCAATCACTTGTATTAAAGGAAATTTGCCTGTTTATAGCCTTTAGCACAGTATTCGTATTGTAAACTGACAAAAAAAGATCCTTAAGATAATTGTCAGCGGCTCATGATTCTCTTCCCAGTGAAGTAGGCTACATGGTTACAACTGTCCCTTCTACAACTGCTTTCTGGATTTTGAGTTTGTTTTCACTCTGCGATGGTCAGATTTATGGTCTACTCATTGCCTCTGTTTTTTGTCTACTTAGGCCATATTCATCTAAAAGCACCTGCTACAGAGAGCCCAACATGCTGCCAGCTGAGCCTGCTGCAGTGGGAAACTGTATTTATCAGCCTGACACCGGGCCCAGGAGAGCAAGTTATGCTCAGCAGGCACAAGGAAAAGGGAAACTGAATTCATCATCCCCTGGAAACTGCTGTTTTGTTTGATTTGTGTTTATTTCAGTGATTCCTCTTTATCCAAATGATTGCCCTGTATATTGAGATCACAGGATGACCAACTGGGAGGGAGTTGTTCTTACAGAAATATATACCTATAAAAGTGTAAACCAGCCCCAAGATCTGTTGCCCATCACAGCTAGTAAAATTCAGGTGTCAAGAGGAAGATGTAGCAAGCCCAGCTCGTACATGCAGAGGCACTTTAAGTGCTTTTTAGTAAGATTTATGAATACAATAAAGAATATTCACACTGGAGGCATCAGACTTCAGCTTAGATAAAATTCAAAGCACATACTGACAATAGCCCTTAATCTCTCTGTTCATCTCCCAGAGAGATGGAGTCAGAGGAGATCACAGACAGAACACATTCATTGAACACATGAGTGGGGACGATCAGTCTCTCAGATTCCTGGGAGGAGAACAGTCCGAGTGCTGCAGTACTTTTGTTTGCACAGTTGTATGACAACCAAACGCCATGTGTGCCAGTTTTCTCTCTGGCCAGCTTTACACAGCTTCTCCAGCAATTCTGTTCTGATGCAGTACAGCCAGGACTTCCTGCAAATTTGTCTTTCATTTAATTACTCCAGCTGTTTTCCTTTCCTTCCAGGTTTCTTTTTTGTTACAAATGTAAACTTTAATCTATTTTAACCTTATTGTTTTAGTTAGTTTATGCTAATGATCTAGATGTATAGCTGCTTAAATTCTCCAGAGACAATCCTTACAGGGAGGCAGACCACTCTCAAAGGTAATTAAGATCACTTTACCAGAAGTTTATTCAATATTTTATATACCTGAAATTAGACAATATGAAGGGTCCCTGCCTTGTCTGCAATTAAGCTCCCTTGTTTTCAGCTATGATTCTCTAAAGACAGGCTCTTCAATATTGTATGTAGTATAAGTGAACTACTCAATCATGCAGTAAGTTCTTAGGAGCTCAAAACCTGCAGGCCAAACTGAGTATCTTCTCAGTGCTAATGAGGTAGGCACTGTGTATTTTTTATTTAATCCAAATGAAGCTACTTCCGTGGCAAAGGTCTGAAAACAAAAGAATTGGATGTTATCAGTGAGCTGATAGAATGGAAGTGTTCTTTGCCTAGCAGATCATGCCATGGAGCAGAGGAGAAATCAGAAGATAAAAAAAGAGAGTGTTTGTCCTTTGTAGTCTCCTTTCTAAGCCTCAAATGCATCTTTTACTGTGGTTTGGGTTTTTTTACTCCTGAGGTAGAAAAGGTCCACCTCGCAGTCCCAGCAATAACCTTTGCATACATCCTAGCAGATTACATAGACTGAGAGATGAAATTTTATCTTTTCAGTCCTTGTAGGAACTTCCTGACTTGTAGATAATATACATGAGAAAAGAAACTATCATAATATTAAAGCATTGAATTATTTTGTTTTTATAACAACAACTTTATTTGGAAATAGTAAAACAATGTTTGAAATACTAACTCTTTAAGAATCATCATGGTCCAATGAGTAAATGCAGCTATTTACCTGCAATATGTTTTACTCAGTGAAGAAAAAGTGTGCTACTCTTTATGAGAGAAATTCTCCTTTTAACTAATTCCACACACAGCTTCAGGCACATAGAACCTGCACTTCAGGTCGTTTTGATATTTGCCCTTTTTTCCTTAATCAGTTCATTGCAACCAAGAAAAAAAGTCTTTAGAAACAGTTTCTAGGGTTTATTCCTCCTTGTACCAGTTGGAGTTCCGTTCAGACTCTCAGCTACTAACCTCTGGAGAGGTGCTTTCTTCATGTTACAGGGACTTTATTCTGGATATTTTCTTCATGCTTTCTCTTGGGGGTTCCTGCTGACTAAGCCTGTCTCTCCTCTCCCCTTACCTGCTTTTGCTATTTTCATGCTCCTCTGTGCATTCTCCCAAGCACATTTCCAATTCTGAAAACATGGCTGTTGAAATTGCAGTTCATTTAGGGTTTTCAGCACTCTCTTAAAAGGTCTCAGAGAAGAACAGTGTTTGCTTCTTATGGTGTTTTTTTTGTGAAGGTAAATTATTAAGGTTAGCAACAGCAGATAGTTCTGTGTCTTATACAGAACTGAACACACTGTAAGGGCTTAACAAACCCTGAACTTCCTGACAAGACAACTAAATTTGAGATTTCCACTGACTCTTGCAGATGCTTTCTAAAGCACACAGGCACAGTTTTGCTGATTATAGCACAGCATCAGCCAGCACAGCTCTCTCAACAGCCAGGAGCTGTCTGCCTTCAAGTGTAAAACAAGCTTCATTTTCTTTCTCCCTTTAAGCGAGATGATGAGCCTTCTTTCAGTTATTAATCCTGCTTAACATTTGGAAAAAGGATGGAATTATTTCTGCTTCTGAACTGCTCATACTATGAGGCACAGAGTTACTGAGTGAGTTTCTTGGAGACTTTTCAAAAGGTAGTGTTTAAATGAAGAGTCAAGTAGACAATCACACTCTTAAGAAAGTTGTAGGTAGCCTCCCAAGGCTTTAAGCAAATGTCTTACAGCAATGGGCTAAGAGTTGCAGCAATGCAAACATATTGTGAAATCTGGGTATGAGTATGTGCCAATGCATCTAAGCAAGTAACTTAACTCATTAAATAGTTTCTTTTGGAACACTGGACATGCTTTATTTAATTTTCTTTTTTTTCACAATTTATTTAAACATCTCACATATACAAAATACATTTTCTTCCTTTTTTTTTGAGAAATGATTTTTTTTCGCCCTTTGTAGAAGATGGAAATGAGATTTGAAAGCAGGAGCACCTGATTTTGGAGGAAGAGGACAAAGATGAGGAAAAATGATCCACATGCTTAAGCTGTGGGTGAGACAGGATATTCTAAGTTTTAAGAAAGACTTCAAGAAACAAGAAGCAATACTTTAAATGTCATTAGCACCATAAAAGTTCAAGTATTGGAAAGATACTCTGTAATTACACAATTAGCACCACTGTATTTTGAGTGGAACTAAAAGTACCCCACATTAGATGGAGAAGTTCCTACAAAAGATGTGGATCACACTTGATTTAGTGTATGAGGTAGTTTAAACCTTTGGAAGTTGTGGATTTAAACTTCCTCTGTGGAAGATATTCAAAGGCCACAAATGGTGCAAACTTTCATGACTTTTTATTTTGTTTTTTTTTTTCTTTACAAAGGTTGACATTTCCCAAAACAAGGTGTTAAATCTTGAAAGACTTCCAAGTCCATTTGGGGCTGTATTAAATTTCATTGCACAATGCTCCAATCAATTCTTCTCCTTCTCTTTCGCCCAGAGTTTAAGCAAGTAGATGAACAGAAGAAATGGAAGGAGTCAGCTTTCATTATAAAAAGAAATGACAAGAGAGTAATTTGGGAGAGGCTTTAAGTTAATTTTAGTTCATTCATTTAAAACAGGCTGGGCCAACGTCCACACGGAATTCTTGGTCAGCGCCGCCAATATCCAAAGGTGCAATGTCAAGGATGGGCAAGCGGGATGGCTTATTTGTTCTGTATTCAATGATTGTTTTGCCCCATTCGTTGTTCTTTCTCTGCAAGAGAAGATTCATTATAATTGTTATTGCATTGTTTGTAGTATTAAAAATTGTTTCACCTGAATGGATAATTTCTGAAAGAGTTTTGTATTCATTTTGCTTCTGTTGTTTGCAAATCAGATACCCATATCCAACTATTTAGATCTGTGATACAGATAAAATATTTACTTGAATCTTCTGAAGTTGTCTCTGTGATGCTCTGCATAAACCACCATATTATTTATACTGATGTTAAATCCTCAGAGAACTCTGCCTGAGTGTTTCAGGACTTAAAGATCCTGCCCCTGACAGAGCTTGTGCACTGTTTTGTCATCAGTCTTCTGCTTACAAGAATTTGTCCATCTGAAAATGTTTTTTACTTTTTTGCCACACTGCACAGTACAAGGTAGGATTTGTTTGAACTCCAGTCCTTCCCACTTGTGAAGGATCTGGGCTAGTTGGGTTTGTAGGCTATTTATCTTCACTGAGTAAAATTTTGCTGGTCTGACTGATAATCTAATTCTGAATCAACGCATGACTCTGTCCCTAATCACATGCTTAAGCATGGGCAATCACTGTGCTCATGGTTTCTGCATTACTTACAGAGCATCCATCCTCAAGAACACTGTAAGTGAATCTGCTGTTGCCCTCAGCTCGTAGTTCAACATCGTTGGATCCTTGCAGCATAACAGCCTTTTTAAGGTTGCCAGTTTCTGCGTCCATGTAGGCAATGCTGTTCTTGCAATGGTAGGTGATGTTCTGGGAGGCATGGTTGGCCAGCAGACGCATGAAGGCAAGTTGGGTGGCCATATCCTTTGAGGTCACTCCTTCACTATTGTATTCAAACTGAAAAACAGAGAGGAACCCAGTCAGGTGTATTTCGGGGGAAAGAAGGATGTTTGTAATGGAAGTGTGTGATAGTTGCTCTAGGAACATTAATAAAAACAATCACATAAGACTGCAATCACTTGTCTATTGCAATTTCAGAGCAAGAGTATCAAATAAAACTAGTAGGAGGTAGACCAGCAACCAGACATAAGTGGATGTATTTTAAATTACATATCTGTTCCAAGCTATGGTGCTAACTGTTTATGTGGACTCAGAGACAAGATCAGGTAAGTTCAAGGAAGACAATTTATTGTTTCCACAGATAGATTGCCTGTCTTGAGAAAACACTGAATTCTTTTTTTAATCTAAGAGAATAGTGTCTGTGGATATTACAAAGGTTTACTTCATTCTTAAATTCTTTTTACAGCATCTGCTTTTAGCCACTGTAAGAAACAAGACTCTAGACTGTTTTGTGACCCAATGGGATCAATCTTACCTTCTAATATTAAAGATCTTGTACACTTCAGTTTCATCACAAGATCAGTTCAATTTCATTTAAGAATTATGTAATTAGACCTCCTTAGCTGCACAAAAATGATTTATTTGCAATTGCCTAGGACAGTGTCTTATGTGCAAGAAGACATATTTCTGGTTTTTACTTACACTGTCAATTTTTAATGTTACAGTGGCATACATTCAGGATCTGTGATGTGTAATATTAATATCTTTCCAGGAATAGTGTCATATATAAAAATATCCATTAAAAGAATAAGCAAATATGTTTTTCCTCTTTTTTTCAGACAGTTTTTGGATTGTCTTTATAATGTACCATATTCCAGTCCCTTAGCCATAGCCATTAGTCATGCTGAATTGTTCATTAGCAGACATCAAGAAATATTAGAACGATACTGAGAAATACTTTTAGCAAACTGTGATCTAAACCATAACCAGAGCTTTGTGCCCTTGAGATAAAAGGTAGTTCCTTTTTCCATATTTCTCCAATAAGAGAGTTTAATTTACCTGTTTTCTTGCTTATTGAGAGTCAGTGAATTGGGAACTCTTCAGACAGTGCTGCAGAAAACAATCATCCTCCCGTACATCACTTACCTGGCTGCCACCATTGATAGTTTCACCAAACCATACATGCTTCATGTCCTTGGGATTCTTGTTGATATACCAGTTCTTAGCGGGAATATTGTCAGGGTTAGCGTAGATGCAAGTCTCACCAGTCGCAAAGTCACAGTATGCTCTAATGGCATCTGCAGAGCAGCCTTGGTTGGGATCAATCCAGTAGAAGCCTGGCATTGAGGAAAGAAATGTGAACAATAGTTCACCCAACTTAACCTTTGCATTCAGTTCATATTCGCTTGTCTGATACAGAAAGTCAGAGAGAGGCTATGAACATCACAGCTGGGTAAAATACTAAGGTAATAAGTGGGATACATAGATATTTTTTGTTGTTAATCCATAAGAGAAGGTATTTGAAAGCTAGGGTTAAATATCTTTGCATTATTTTGAAAAATTATTGCAATAATGTTCAACAATACCTATAAAGAGCTTTTCAGAATGTCCTTGTATCTATTTTCACTGGAGGTGGCATTGAACTACTTTACTGGTCATTTAGTATTTTTGCCAGGTGGCCAAGGATACCATTCGTCAAAGAAAGTTAATGAGCTGCAAGTACTCCCTGAGCCAGAAAGGCAAATATCTGGCACCAACATACCGCTGCTCCATTCTGGGTGGCTAAGTCTTAGGTCACGACAGGTGCGAGCTGGGTTCTTTTTGGAGCCTTCTGGGGTCAGCAGGGTCTCAATTTGGTTGTTCAGTGTTTTCAGAGTGGCATCAACTTCATAGTCCTTGGGTCTGAGAGAAGGCTGGTCAGCCCGGTAGTATTCTGCATCAAAGCCAACTTCATATCCACCACCATTGGGACCAGGGGGACCAGGGGGACCAGGAGGACCGGGAGGACCCTAAAGTTTTTCCAAAGCAAAAGACAAGAAGCATTCTATGAGATATCTGGTTCTCTCAATTAAATGCTTCCACACATGCACAGTCCTACTTAACTCCTGGCACCCTCAGGTCTAATCAGAGGCAGCACATGTGGACTTGCCCTGTCATGACTACTATGGGTTGAAGCAGTGGAAGATGCTCAGAGTAGAACTACCACATCTCCTTTGTGTATTTGTTGTCTGGCTGTAAAGAGTGAACAAGGACTGTAAGTTTAGGCTTATTAGGGAAATGTTTAATGTTAAATATTTTTCTAAATAAATAAAACCACATGTATTCCTACACTACTAGGCTTCTAGTGTGACATAAACGTGTTAAGTCAACAACAACAAAAAAAAAGCTATACTCACAGCAGGACCTTGGCTACCGTGAGAGCCACGCACACCAGCAGGGCCAATAGGTCCAGGAAGACCATTGCGACCATCTTTACCAGGAGGACCAGAGGGACCAGGTGGACCCTAAAAGGAAATATGAACAGTTTAATGACAGTAAAACCACTACAAATAGAGATTCATATAAGTGAGAGTGTACATATATAGTGCACAAAAGAAATGGGAGAATTATTGTAATATGCTCTGAAATTCACATACCCTTGGGCCAGCAGGGCCATTGTTGCCAGGAGGACCTTGGTCACCATGTTGTCCCTATTGGGAGAGATACACACATAGTCATTAAAAAATGTAGTGGCACATGTTTGTGTTTGCATGGTTCAAGAAGTAGCTATAGTTAGAGAACAGTATTCTAGGGCTAATGACTTATTAGTGGAGCTGGGATATAAATTGCGTATTTTGGGGAGGAAGGAGAGAGAGCACAATGAAGTATCTAATGGGATAACCTATCATATTCTGCATATTGTTTCTTCAGGTTTTCAGATAAGGCTTTAAAATAAAACTCCGAACTCCTAAAGGCAATATCTCAATTAAAAAGGTAAGAAAATCCACCAATTATTTCTCTGTGATACAGAGGCTTTACAATTTCTGTCCACCATAAGAAATAATAATAAAGCAGAGGTTTTTTTAGTTCTGTGCTAGACAAACACAGTTGAGTTTCAAGGCAACTAATAGTACTCATAGTTCTAAAGCCAATATCAAAGTTTGCTATTTTATATGAAGAGCATTGAGTGTCAGAGAGACTCTTAATGGCCTTTGAAAGGTGATGCTGAGTGGAGTAAGTGGTATCAACTTGCTGGGTTGTGCATGTGTAATTCTACACTAAAGTGACTGTATTTCCTTTTGTTTCACTCTCTTTATATTCAAAATCCTGAAAATCATTTACTTACAGCCAGACCAGGAAGACCCTGCAATCCATTGTGTCCCTTCAAGCCAGGCAGACCTCTAGGCCCCTTATCACCAGGTAGACCTTTCTCACCACGTGGGCCTTGTGGGCCCTAGGAAGAAATATAGTTGTCAGAGGAATAAGCATAAGCATTCCACATTATGCCATAGATTGCCCCACTATATATAAGGGACATCCTGTTAACACAACCAGGAAGAGCACCAATCCCAAAAGTTTCATGACCAGTCCCATGAAAGAGAATGCTGATTGAGATTCTAGGTCCATAAATATTTATGGGTCTTTAAGCAATAGTTTTTGGGCCAGTATCTTGAGCACAGTCACAAGTCCTTATTAATAAAGTATGTTTTCTCTCCTTGCATCAATGTGCTAATGTATTTAAAAATCAGACTTACAGCAAGACCTCTTGGACCAAAAGCACCAGCAGGACCGACAGCACCAGCAGGACCCTGAAACATGAATAGAAAATGCATATCACTGCTGTATATTATTCTAATGAAGGTTCCATGCTCAACACATCTCTGCAGAAAGTGAAGCAATTATCTACCCACTGTAGGGGTGTGAGGTATTTTATGTATATATATATATATATATATATGTATATATATATATATGTATATATATGCAAAGCTTAGTGCTCCTAGACCTTAATAAAAAAAATTAAGGTTGCATCAACTTACAGGTTCACCACGGTTTCCAGGCTTTCCAGAAGGACCAACTTGACCATGAGGACCAGGAGCACCCAAAGCACCACTGGGACCAGGACTACCAGGAGCACCACGCTCACCCTGGGAACAAAGGAATGCAACAGGAGAGATAGTGTGTTACTACTGACTTACACATATTGGAATATTTCTTCCACGATAATGAAATAAAACTAAAAAAAAAAATTACCTTGAAACCAGGAGCACCATCACGGCCTGGAGGACCGTCATTTCCAGGATTGCCCTGTTAAAATACCATGAAAAAATTACTAAATTCCATCACCTTTCATCTCACATGGCATTATGTGTCAGTCTAATTGCTTCCAATGAGACTAAGAAGACATTGATATGGGATAGCATAAAACTCTTCCTTATGGATGCCATTCTGAAATCCCTCAAATATATTAATGTTCTCAGAAAACTAAATTACTTTGTTGTAGTAATTTACAAGGTTAAATGGCTTCCTTTCTGAGTGTTAATGTCACTTTGCCTCTTTCACTGTGTACAAAAGGAAACTTTTTCCTTCAGAAAATTCCCATGGAACAGAAAGTTTGTTTCTTTTTTATTACTATTCTCTGTTCTCTTTGAAATGCTGCAAGTCTAAGGACTTGCAGGTGTCCTGTATTAACAATGCTTCAGGTTATCAAATAAGCTTCCCTGATAAGGTTCAAGGAAAGCTTTACATAGTTATCCTGACAGGAAACAAGACAATGTGTTAGTATTTCACTTGAACTGTTCTCGAAGTGTAAGTCATTTACAGCCACTGTACGGACACGCTATTTTAAGGTGAAATGCTAACTTGGATGGTTAAATTGAATGGATAAGTTTATTTGCTGCTCTGTAAAGATGTTGGAGCAGGGCTCTGTCCTCCAAATAATCATGCACAAGGCAGGACATTAGAGGGAGCAATTAGTTCCACTCCAATGTTCCCACATTGCCCCTTCTGCACAGAGCTCATGTTCTCCATTGTGCCTTAACCTGCAGTTCAGCACTACCTGTCATACAGGCCAGAGCTGGCGCTGTAGTGTTTTTACCCTGCAAACATACTTCACATTTTGTGAAGAGGGAATGCGTGTTGAGAAACATCATGTAGCTCAGCCGCATTGTTAAAGTGTATCTGTTTTGTTAGGACTCCAAAACAGTGTTGAGTGTTGCACGACTCCAATAACCGAATTAAAACAGTTTGTGTAATGTGCTTTATAGACCTTCTGAGTGGGTCTAAATTAAAAAAAAAAACTTTGTCTTTAATACCATGAATCACTATATACCTCAAGTAAAAGTGACTGCAATTAAGAAAATTTGCTGATAAACGAGGCTTTTGTGATATATTCTTTGCTATAGCCAAAGCCTTGTCCCCTGGAATGTACTATTTGTTCTCAGCTCCAACAATGAAGTAATCTTTTTCCCACTCCATCTTTCTTGGCAATGAAGTAAGAAGTCAAAAGATTCTGATAATGACTCCAGAATGTATTTCAGACATAACTTGTGCCTTGAAGAATCTGTCACCTAATTGGGGATGGGATTTCATGTTTATAAAAATCCTGACATAATTTTCTCTGAAGACTTTGGAAGGTTAAAGTTTGCTAGCAGAACACCCTCCAGTTCCATCTACTTTTTCTGTATATTTGTCTTTGTCTCAGCATAAAGAAAGGGGAAATCAGCTTACATCACGCCCAGCTTCACCAGGAGCACCGTTTGGACCAGGAGAACCGACAGGACCAGAGGGACCACGGGCACCAGGAGGACCAGAAACACCCAGGGGGCCAGGTTCACCCTAAGACAGGGACAGTGATAACAAAATGTGATATTACAATACAAACAAACCAGTCTTACAGAACTTTTGGCCTTTATCTAGGAGAAACATTTCTCTGCAACAGGTTTAGGAAGTGAAAAAGAATCTGGACATATGAAACATATATATCAAATATTATCTTCATTCTAAATTTTACTGTCAGAAACCTCTGGTGACAGTCAGAAATATGCTTACTTGCAGACACAAGTCTTGTTTATCTGCAACAAGCCATAATTTCTTCCATTGCTTTAAGTCTAATAGTCCATATCTTCTGTTTCCAGCAGTAATGGAAACAGAATCTACATCTCCTTTTCCCTGCCTTCCCATAAGAGGCGACCTCAAGTGTTTGGGGTTTTTGTTTGCTTGTTTGTGTGTTTGTTTGTTTGTTTGTTTTTGTTTGGGTTTTTTTTACACATTATCTCTTTAAAGCGGTCAACTAATCATTTACTCACTGTTGCTCCAGAGATGCCTGGAAGACCACGTTCTCCCCGAGAGCCAGGCAGACCAAGGATACCAGGAGCACCAAGAATACCCTGAGGACCTGGGGTACCAGGAGGACCCTATGAAGTGAAAAGAATAAAATTTATATTACAAAACAAAAATAAGTGTAGCATACATATCTGTCAATGATACTGAAGATTTCATTCTCAGCTGCAACTTCTGCAGATCACAGCAGAAATTTCTATAAATTTTTTTTGGAGAAACAATGGTGGTATTTCTCACAAGTGCTCACTTCAGTAAGGCAGAAATGTGTATGACCTTAAAAAACCCCAGTAATTCTAGATGTGCAAGTTTAAAGATACTAAAAAATAATTAATTTATTTGTATAATTCTAAGTCAGCCTGAAAGCAGACAACTTCACCCTTGTGATCCCTACAAACCAGAGTTCCTGATGCAGATATGAACTGAGATTGTTCTAAATGGATGGGCACATGTTCCTTTTTCCATTCATGATGATCGATTTCAGAGCAGGAGGCTCTGCTTCCCTTTCTCAGATTAAGTATCAATTTCTTCTGTAGTTAGTCTAGTTGCTTTCATTTGCTCTACTTACAGGGAAAGATACAAGTCACCACAAGAAAAACAAAGAGCTAAAAACACCTGATCCAGGGATCAGGTTCACTTTTTAATGGCATGTTTTTGAAACATGCCTATAAACAATTTCTTGCATCTCAGTGGAACTTCTATTTAAAAGCTTTGCTAAATTTGTGGATAAACAGAAAAGCCCTTTACAAACACCAAAGTATCTTAGAAGCCCTAACATTTACATAAGAGAAACACTTTTAAAGAGATGTGATATTCAGTAACTTACAGCAGCACCAGCCTCTCCAGATGGACCTTTCTCACCAGCAAAGCCAGGTGGGCCAGCAATACCTTGTTCACCAGTACGGCCAACTGGTCCGACATCACCACGTAGACCTCTAGGACCATCTTTGCCAGCTGGGCCAGGAGGACCAGGGGGACCAGTGATGCCCTAGAATTGAGTAGGAATATGATACCATTGCAATATACACCTATTAACTGGCAATATCAGAGATAAATTTCAATTTATGTACATGTAAAATCACTGTGCCTTGCAATAAACAGGTTCTCAGCTACTCTGAAGCAGCAACTTCTACTGCTTTATTAGAAGTGTATAGCTGGAATCTGTAGAATTACTGAACTGAGATTTTTTTTTTAATTGGGGCAGGTGAAACTGGCAAAATTTGGTGGGAAAATATAGATCTAGCTCTTTCTGGAGATATAATTTGCAACCATAAAATCTATGACAAAACCCCCAACCTATTCCAATTCAACAGGATTATCAGGATTATTTTCTTTGGATACTCGGATTTAAATTTTTTTTTAAATCTAGGGTATCTAAGGAAAGAAGTGCCTTTTGGTAAAGGTTGGAAACACCTCTGAAAAGAAAAAATACAAATGCCAATCTGGAATGAGATTTTCTGGCTGAAAAATAAATAAGCATGGATTCACCTTCTGAAACACAAAGAAAGGTTTCCCTGCTCAAGAAAGGGGCTGGAACTGCAGATACTTTGGAAGGTGTGGATACAAGGTTAACCTAACATTCTTTTGCAGATTGGACATGATGTTTTTATTCCACTCCATTATGAGTAACTGTGTAGCCATTGGTTTGAACAAAACCAAATAATCACAGATTTTTGCAATAGTTGTGTACTTCAAGAAGCATAAGGATTGCTTGGCAGACTGTAAAAAATCCCACAAAATCAATGCATAGCTCTTACTCTGGGAGTTTGAACAGTTAGATTTTTTTCCTTATTGAATCCTACAGGGATCTGAGGTGATTCCAATGCAATTAGAATTGGTGTCAGTGAAACAAAAATTAGGATTATCCCCAACCAAAGCAACTTCTGATTCATCTTCCATTTGAGCTTCTTCATTAGTTACTTACAGCAGGGCCTGGAGGACCAACTCTTCCAGCAGCACCAGGGAAACCGGTCATGCCCTAAAAATAAAAGTCAAAACGAAGATTAATTTCAGAGGCAATAATAACTTCATGAAAAGCAACAATGTCAGTACCAAAAGACTGAAGACTTACAGGAGGACCAGCATCACCACGAGGGCCAGCGGGACCAGCAGCACCAACAGGACCCTAAGTATGAAGGATTGAAAAAAATATATCGATTAAGCAGAGACAGTTAATGTTCCCTATTTAGAATAAGGGCTCAGTCTCTCTCTTGTGATAGCTGAGGATGATCTTTACTCTAGCAGGAGGATGACTGGGCACAAAACCACACTGCCTATCCTGATACCGGGGTATTAAATTCTCACAGATATTTTAAATCAGTATCATAAGGCTTGAGAAGAGTTGCACAGGGCATTTATGATACAAATTAATTTCCTTGCAAATGTTATATGCTTCTAAACAAATCTGGAAGTCAAAACATGAAAGGAAGGGGAAACCAGTAAGTCCCCTAAATGCACTGTGTGACTAATACAGCCACATCATGCAAAAGCCTGGTATCTGTCTAATGAAATCATACATAAACACCGCAAGCCATGTTATCTTGCAATACTTTATGGTATTTGAAGTACCTGGGTCTGACTTTCTGCATGATTTCAACCAGTTCCCCAATAACGGGCTGCATATGTGTGAAGCAGTGTATAGATTTGGGCTATAAAGCTGTTAGCACATGAAAAGTCCGTGTGCAAGTAGGTGCATGAACAAATTAGATTGTGACACCACATGCTGACTTCAAGAGAAGTATCAACATCCTCAACTCAGAACTTACCCACAATCACCCCCAGAATGGTCCAAGATAGACTGATTTTGCTGATCTTCAGCGCAAGTTGAAAAAAGTGGGTTTTTTTCTCTTCAGTTCTGGACTCATGATCTGAGCCCACATAAATAGGTTGACAAAGTTTATATAATGTATGAAAAATCACTATGGTGACTTTCCTCACAGCCTAGTTTGTTTTGAAGTTTTGTTTCTTTTTTAATTACCTTTTCAGAATTCAAGGCCTTCAGGCTAGTGTATTGCTTGCATACCACAGTTAAGAATTATACATTTTAAAAGGAAACAGTTCACTTACTGGTGGTCCAGAAGCACCAACTGGGCCAACAGCACCTGTTGGTCCACTTTCACCCTTCGGTCCTTTGGGCCCACGCTCGCCTTTAGCACCAGGCTGACCAGCTGCACCCTATGGGCAGAAAAAACAGACAGAACGAGGAGCTGGAAATCTTGCAAAGGAAATAGAGGAATGGCATGACATCAATACGAGGAAAGCACAAACAAAACTCACAGGAGGTCCGGCAAATCCACTTGGACCTACGGGACCAGGCTCACCACGTTCACCCTAAAGAGAGAGCAAAGAAGAGATGATTGGTTGGAATGGCCTTTAAGAGGGCAGTTTCCTGAACATCTTGTCTTTGACACAGCAATAGTTGTAGAAATTGCTACTTACAGGGATGCCACGGGCACCAGCAGGACCAGCAGGACCAGCAGGACCTCCTTCACCCTAAAACAGACAGCAGAAAACATTATGACACTGTGGGGAAAGGCCTTCCTGTTGTCAGGACAGGGGTGACTGTGGTACTGGTACTGAAACAACGAGTGTTTGTTTCTGCAATGGATGGGATGTTACTGAAAATGCTTGTGTTTCTGACCCACCCCGTGGGTCAATTCTAATGATTTCAGACACAATAAAGAATCATTCTGAGATAACATGGTTATTCATCACTATATCAAAACCTCTTCTCACAGTATGAGGAGGATTGTGGAGTTTAACTGGGAAGAATTCAGCCAAAGCCTGAATCAGAATTTTCTCTAAGTACTATCTACTGCCATATAGATACTCATTGTTTCCTTGCCATTTTAGGAAAAAGTTTAGGATCCTATGGCGAACTTCACTGAATAGTCTCAATAACCCTTGCCTTTCAAGTCTGAAAAATGTACAGAACTTGTGCATGACAAAAAGAAGGAATTGCTTTTTTGACACATCTTTAATATTCATATGTGGGTAAACTGCAAAAAAGAAGACACTTTTCCATTTAAAGAACAGACTTACCCGATCACCAGCACCACCAGCAGGGCCAGGAGCACCAATAGCACCAGGGAGACCCTATAGGTCAAGAGACAGACACAGTTTGTAACAAAATGTAAGTAAGAGCAACTACTTCAAATATCTTTTCTCTTTCCTCCAGAGAAAGATGTGTAACTTTCTTCTAGCTGTTTTCAATATAAAGGACACATGATTTGATAAACCAAAATCTATTCTGGTATTTTCCTTCACAAAGTATTAATTCTAGGACAGGAACCTGAAATATCAAATTAATGATAATTTTTGTGTACCTTGGAAGGCTGCCTTTAGAATTAGCTGTCTGGGTTGAGTCCATGTAATTAAAGAGGGTAATGTCACACTGAACTGTGCAATACAAGGTACTCTGCTAATGTCGTATCTCTGCTTGGATGTATAAGAAGTGAACACTTTTCTCTCTCTACTGCCCCCTAAATTCAAACATCCTTGAACAAGGGGCAACACAATCACATTGATTTGAGTTAACATAAGCAGATAGAAGCACTAACTCAATACAATGGGAAACATAAATCCTTTTCAATCACTTAAGTTCTGAGGTGTAGCAAGGTAAACTCAATAGAGCTTTAAGATACTTACACGAGCACCATCTCTTCCTGTTGCACCTGTATCACCTCTCAGACCTGGGGGACCCTAGAATACACAGGAGGAAAAAAGCATTATATTGGTAACAAACACAATAGTTTGTAGGAAAGAAGTCTTGAACTGTTTGCTCAGCAGCTGTGTATTACTCTTGTACATCATACAAGATGCTCATAATACTAGGTTGTTTTGCGGAATGGACTTTGTTATTTCATTCTTATTGCTGAGTATGTACTGACTTGCAAAGTGAAAATTTGCAGAGAGGAGTGACATGCTTTCAGAATTATAAGCCTGCTTCTTTCGTGGGACATTTAGTTTCTCGAAGATGCCAAGAATTTTGGATGGAATCAAAAATTCAAAACCAAGTTGATGTATATTACAAATGGTGACTATAAATCCCCTGCCAAAATCCCTCTTGTTTGGGTCAAGAAATAGCTATCTGTAATAATTCTTCTGGGTATTCATGTTATATTTTCTATTTGAAGCAGAAAAACAGCTGTTAAAAACAATGATGTCATATGGGGGGTCACATAAAATGCCATATGTTTCATAGAACAAGAAATTATATCCAGGTCACTGCTAGTACCAAGAAATCAGACCATATCTGTGTTCTATGTAATTTTTTTTTTAACTACAGTCTAGTCTTCTGCATTAATTTGCATGTCAATACATAGTGATTTTTTAAAAGATTGCAAGCTATTTTTAAAAATTTCCTTACAACTTCATTTATGATAAATAACTACAGATTTTTTACTTAAATAAAACACATCTTAAAATATTAGTTTAGGTTTTAAATAATGAACAAGAGAGACTATGGAATGAAATGTACATAGCAACATAAAAATCAATTTTGTAGATAATTATATGGTAAAATCAGAAGTAGCAACAGGACTTGAAACTGGATTTTACAGCTTTATATATGGGTTTAAATTGGCTAAAATATTTTCTCATTTTATAGAAAACTGATTTAATCCAAAAATTTTTGCAACTGATGTACTTATATCAGTCTGCACCTAGAGCAGTCATAGATTTTATCTAGAGACTCAGGCCTTTGTAATTGGTAGGCCCATTCCTACTATGAAGCCTCAAAGAAAGCTTTAGTATTTCTACAACAAAGATAAGCTCACTGTTACCCAATTCTCTGAAGAACCAATTGCCACTTAAGCTAATCCCTAATGATGAGCAAAGATCAGAATAGGACATCAGAAAAGACTATCAGTCTATTAGACCAACAAAACCTCTACTTGCTGCCTAAGTAATACAGTTTCACACTAAATAAAAGTTGCATTGGGGTAACCTACAGATTTTTCCAAGCTAATGAAATACAGGCATCTCCCAAACCTGTCCATGCAGTAACAAAACAGTTGTCCACCTTACCTTTTCACCCTTGCCTCCTGGAACACCAGCAACACCTCTCTCTCCTGGGATTCCACCAGAGCCAGCAGGACCAGGAGCACCAGCAGCACCAACATTGCCAGGCTCACCCTAGCAGCAATAGCATATCATGTAAGTCAGGGTCAAATCATTCACACAATTTGAAACAAATTCATCATTAGTACTTTGCTCATCATTTTGTGTGGTTGTAAATAGTTAGAGTAGTAGCATTTTGTCGTAAGTTATTGTACATATTTTACTTCTTCAGCTAGTGAAGATGCTACACGTGAACACTCCCTCTGATTCTGTGGGCTCCTGAGGTTTTAGGGTGTCCCATGTTCCAAACTAACTTCTGTAGAAAGACTACTCATGGAAATTCTGAAAACTAAGACCCAGATTCAGTTATCATCAAGCCAACATAATTTGTTAGATAACCACTTATTACTGCCCTAATGTTCAGGGAAAATATTGCTTACTAGACACAGGAACTTTCCATGTACAAGTAGACATGGGTATAAGTAGAAGTCAGCATGAATTTTGGCCAAAATCTCAGATCCTATCTCAAAACAGAATAATAGCATACCCAGCTGACAAGCTGTATTCAAACTGAGTTCCCCTACCATCATCTATAGAACTACACATAAACCCACTTAATATTAGCATGGACTAGCTAGGATGGAGCTTTACCACCTGAAGAGATGACCCAGGGGCTACTGTGTATTAATAACTACCTATGACCAGTTATGACTTACGCTCTCAGGAAAGCAGGTTTTGGATTGCGTCCCTCAGGAATTCAACAGTGAGGCAATGGCAGCTGGGAAAGGCATACCTTGTTACCATCAGGGCCTGGTGGGCCAGCTGGACCACGGCTTCCAATGGGACCGGCAGGACCAACAGCACCACTTTCACCAGGAGGACCACGTTCACCCTATAGGAGAAAATCTGATTTGAATTTTCCCTTGAATTGCTCTGTAGCCAAGAGGTTTAAAAGCACTGGCTAGTAGCATTCTTACCTGAACAAGCCACTAAGAACTGTATAAGAATTGTGCAGCTATTAACTAAACTGGTCATAGGAATTGGCTCTAGCTTTTGACACAAATACAACAAAGAGAAGCAATAAAGTCCTGCATCATGGTAACAGCTGACAATTAAATTACAAATACTTCTTGAACATGAATTTTGGCTGCTGTGGTCATTCTGGTAACAGGGTCTTGCATTCTACTGCCAAATGGAGATTCTATTTTAGGAAAAACAATGGATTCTAGTTTGCCATGGTAATTGGCAAACAATTATTTTTACAGTGTCAAATGTCTGGTGAATATTGGAGAATAAAGGTGACAGCTAAAGCCTACTAATGTGACCTGTACATTATAACAGATATAAGGGTAAATTCTGAATCAGAGGTCATCCAAAGATGTGAAAGTAGCCAGAAATTGGGTTTAAATGCACAACAGATCTATTGAAGATCTTTAATAAAACTAATATTTCTATATCTCAAATTACCTCAGTGTGGTCAAACTGAACATCAGTGAATAATCTGATAAGGTATAATGGAGATTTCTAGTTATGATAGATTATGTATACTATTATGCTGAATTTTGTATAATAACATTATAGTTATTATACAAAATCTGGGATTCTGTATGACAGCTATAATATGGTCAAAGAACTAACTCAAGGAGACATAGCTCACTGCTAGAAAGCACCAACAATGTAGAAGGCTATTATATTCTAAAAATATTCCTCCATTAATATGTCTTTTATGTACATTTGGTTAATGACAGAGATAATAGGAAGATAGATATTTATGAAATATCACAAAGGTGGAAGTTTTTGTCAACAGAAAGAAGTGTTGGCAGATTAAACAGGAAGAAGTGAATAACCTGCTAGATGGCTGTCACAGTGAAAGTGGAATAAAATTCAAGAGTGCAAAGTACCAGGCCATTTACTTAGGCACTAAAATGGGAATTTCTGCTGTAAATGAAGGTTTCATTGGGGAAAATAACAGGAAGGGAAAGTTGATAGCCAATACCAAACAACATGACACAGACATGAAAAAGGCAAATGTGATGTGGCACAAGCAGTGAGATATTTTTAGTTAGTGTTAGTTTTGTGTACAAAACATCAGTAAGACGTAATTTTGAATACTGAATGAAATGCACCCTGGGCTGGGTATGAGATCCTTAAGGCAAGCTAGAACAGAGGCAAGTAACTGCTACTACTATGACAAAGGGAACTAGGTTGGACAGATTAGAAAAATGAAAATTTAGAGAGGACATGGTTACTGATACAGTCTCAGGGCATCAAACAGAGAGGGAAAGTGCTGTTTAAACTGATCAACATAACTTACAAGAGTGAATGGGAATATTTGTCATTGGATACATTTAGTATGGAAGTCAGAAGCAAAGAAGAAGCAACAGAAGTAGGTTAAATATCAATCTATAGGTGAATTTGAAAAGCAACTAATTAATTGAGCATTTTATAAACTACTCATTGCTCTATATTAATGGGATCTTCCTGCCATGCAAGAAGGTCTCCACACAAAGCTCTTTAAAGATGTTTATTGAAAGTGACCGAGTAAAAGAAGTGGAAGACAATACTTTCTAATGACTATTCCAGGCTCTGAATTCAACCCACTGTTTTTTCCCAAAGATGTTACTTGGGGGGCAGAAGCTGGCTAACAAGGAATAGTAAACTGAAATGGTCAGGCTGAGGAGGTCTGTGAACAGGTCAGATGAAATTTCTCATCTGCATCAGGCCTCAGTGTAACACTGTAGGTTGAGTCTTTTGTCATCCACAGTCTCATTGTGAGGTTAATACAGGGGATCATTACTTGGGTAATAGTCATACTGCTTATCCAGAAGTGGCAACTGTTGTGTTATGTAATCATATACCCTGACAAGTACAAAGAGCAGAGGAAATTCTCCTTCATTCTGGGAGTCTGCTGCAATACACTGTATTCTGTAACAGAGGAGAGCTTTTTGCCTTGAGGGATTTGGAAATGTATATAGCTACTACTATTATTGAACACATTATGAAGACAGTCTGTACCAGATTTCAAATGAATTACTCACTCTTGGGCCAGCAGGACCAGGGACACCAAATTCACCATGAAGACCCTAGAAGACAGTAGATACACTGATTAAGCTTATTTCTAAAGCAAACTTATTTGCTTAAATTGTACTCTGTTTCTTAGCAGTAAATAGAAATGCTTCTCAAATTGCAACACCATATTGAGCATTTTCAGATAAATAGCTTTCTTTTAGATACTTGGAAATAAGCCCTTTTCATCTAGCTGCACAATATCTCACAGCACACATGAGACAGTTTTTCATCTGAAGAGTTAGCTATTGAATTACAAGCTCTTTTTCTCAGGTACATGCATTGTAAACTTTTTTTTACAGGGACACTGATGTAACTATAAATGTTAAAGGTGGTTATGACACATAGGATGCACAATTTTCAGGTGTCATCATACACTAACTGTGCAGCAGCTAGAGAATGAATTATGACTAAGCCACCTCAGTTGTATGCCATTGTAAATTCACTGAAACTAACAGAGGTGCAAAAGGATGTAATTGGAGTAATGTTAGATTAAACCTTGAAGATTTCAAAAGAAATGTGAAGTAAAATATTTTTCATGTACTGTGTCCTCTTCTGGAGGAGGAGGTATATTTTATTGCTGCTTAAGGCCTGGAAAGCAAAGGACTGTCTTTGCTCAGTTTCATACCAAAACTTAGAAGTGTGATGCAAGTTCCAATGAACCTTCTTCATTTATGGCTAGCTTTAATGAAAGAGACTATTAAACTTTATGTATAACACAGACTACTTCGTTTGGCAAATAGATCCAACAGGCTCTTGCTTCACCACATGTGCAATTTCAAACTGTTTATGCAATGCCTACCCCTACCCATGGAGTACTGGATCAGTCACTTACCCTTTCACCTGGTTTACCAGCTTCACCAGCTGGACCCGAGGGACCTGGCAGACCCTAAGTGTAAAGAAACGAGAATGCATATAAAGTTAAGGCAGAAGCACTTCATGCTTTGGAAACCATAGATAATATTGAGCAGAGCACATAGTTACTTACCTGGAATCCAGGAGGGCCAGCGGGACCTGTTTCACCCTTTCCACCTTGGTTACCCTGGATGGGATTAAAAACAGCTGATTAACTTGGAAGGAGAATATGGGAAAATGGATTTAAAAATGGGAAGTCTCAATGAAAAGTAAATCACAAATTAGACCTGTGTGGAAGCTGTTACTTACAGTGACTCCAGGAGGACCCTGAGCACCATTGTTTCCCTCTGGACCAGGAGCACCCTATATATGATAAAGTATAAAGCTGTTATCAAAGTTTGGATTTGCTATGAATAGTATCTACAAATTATTATATTCCAAACCCTAAGGTCTCTTGCTGTGTATTTTGAACTTAACCACACACTTCACTAAGGTTGCTTACAATTTTAAATTCTGGTGATTGTTTTAGTTATTGCAGCACATTCATCCTTAAGAAAACTGATTTTGGAATTATAGAATATAGGAACCTGGCTGATAGCATTTTTCCCACAACAGACTTATGTGGAAGAATTAGTAAGTTGGTCCCTCATATGAAGAATTAGTAAGTTTTAACTATCAGTAAGAAGTTGGAAATTTACAGGATAAATTAAAAACCATACACTGTCCTCAAAGAATTGAGGACAGGGCGTACTAATTTTTCCTCTTCATAAGATGATAATACCTCATAATTAATTACCCAACTAATACCCAAGAAGAGGAGTTTTGATTTATCTCTTATGTAACAGCCCCCACTGACATGAGGCTAAATGAATGTGTTCCCAAGTGCTTTTCTATTTCATCATCTCTCCATGCTTGCACAGGCCAATGGTATCTTTATTACAGAGGTTTTGAAAATCTACTTCTTTCCCTCTGGAGGTTGGTAAAGAAAATATATCCACATACCCGTGGGCCAGCAAGACCAACGTTGCCTTTTTCACCAGGTTTGCCAGGTTCACCCTGAGGTTGAAAGAAAAGAGATACAGGAGTTAACCAAGACTTTATATTAGACTCACTACTAAGCAAACTTACATCCTCCTTGCCAGAAGATTTATTATAATAGTTCTGTAACCCAAATGAAAACACCCACAAGCTTCATCTGAATTTTTGGATCACTAAGAATATCTCAAAAATAAATGTCTTGACTTTTTGAAACTCCATTTCTTTATTTTTTGAAATAATAATGTATTATATGTATTGTATTTGTGTGTAGCAGCACCCAAACCCAGGAGATTATTATTGCTATCTGTGGCCTCTCTGGGACATATCAGGAGCCCTACTGAAGTCTCTGGTAGCTTTTCTTCTAAACTGAGTGAGCTTTGGATAGTGCTCCATAAATAACAGTACCCTGGAACTGAACCTTAGGTTTGATGGCCAACTTATACAGAACTTTTACTGAAGTGTATATTCAGAAATGATAAAATGGACATGCAGAAATTATAAAATACATATATTATTTTAAAAATTTCAGCATCCAAATATTCCTCAGCTAATTAAATTGTTTTTCAATTGTTCAATCATATTTTGGATAACTGAAAAATAATTTAAAACAGAAATCTTGAATGTAAGTGGAAGATTCAATAAGCAGTACAGGAAGATACAGGGAGAGGTATTTGATTAATGTTAGAGTTGGAGACCTACAGATTAGTCTGGAAATACCTCCATAGTAATAGCAAGCTTCTGTATGGTACTTACAGTGGGACCTTTTGGTCCAGGGAATCCAATGTTGCCAGGCTCTCCTCTATTACCAGCTGGACCAATTGGCCCAACCCTGCCATCTGCTCCAGGGAAACCCTAGAAAAAGAAATCATACTATTAAATGATTGGGGCAATTTAACTAGAGCTCAGCTTTAGGACAAATGTGCACTGACAGGAAGCAAATGCCATTTAACTTTTAAACACTGTTGATACATTGCTCATGCATTCCTCCATTTTTCTCTTTTTTGTAGAACGGTGTACTTCTTCTCCTTCCAGGTCACAGGCCTGATCTGAGACCCACAAAAATGAATGGAAAGTTTCACACTGATCTTCTGAGTAATATGGTAGTAAAATCTGGCTGGTTCTACCCAGCTGTGTTAGGGTTCAGTGCTGAGATGTCTGCTTTTTAAAACCTCACTTTATATGTGTGTTTCACATGCAATAGGGGAACAACATAAAAAGCAAAGTACTTACAACAGGACCTTCCTTGCCAGCAGGGCCTGGGCTTCCAGGCTGACCTGGGAGACCCTGAGAAAGGAAAAGTTTCATGGTTTTAGAAGGAAACCAACTCACCCAACAGTTAGCCAACATTTTTTTCTACATGCATGCATACACAGACATGCCAAATTATCAATATACATGGAGGAAACAGCACTATATGTCTTATCAAGTTTACATGTAATGCACATTGAAGTTTAATTTGGTTTTGTGTGCTCCCTTGCCAGTTGAAAACAGTGTAAGTACCTGTTTCATTCAGATAAACTTATCAAGGCTCTGGTTTGGAGGAGAGTGTGTTTCAATGTTTACAATGTTTACACGAGCATAGAAAACTTTCACTTCATGGAATAGGGTAGAAAGAAAAAGCGTAAGGAGAATAAAAGACAATGACATGGACATAATCTGATGGCAGCCAACACAACGAAAAGTGAATGGCTGTTTTAAGTGAATTGCAAAATAAAATAGAATTAATTGAGATCAGCCATCTCATAATTTTAGTCAGGTTTGCTTTTCTTTTAGTTCATTAAAGAGCACATGCACACAACAGTTGTGATCTTAAAGATCATATTCTGTAAATAATCACGAGTGGAAGCTCCTTTCAGAAGCCAATGTAGTATCCAGTACAAGGGGACAGTGCTCCATGACAAGGCAATCAAATGCTACTGTAAAAAAAGGAACCAGTTTCAATAAACATTTGATGCTTCTTAATCATTTGTCATGGATTTTTTTTCCAATAGAGTGGTGGAAGTGCCAATTGTGGTTAGAACATGCTGAGTTTTTTGCATTTGGATTTTGAATAATTTTGTCCCTTAATTAAAAGTAATTTTCTTTTTACACAGCTCAAACTTACACCACAGAGTTCGAACTTACTCTTGGACCCATAAGACCAGGCTCACCAGGACGGCCAGCATCACCATGAGGACCCTTAGCACCAACAGGACCACTAGCACCACGGTTACCAGCAGGTCCCTACCAAAAAATAAAAAAAAAAAAAAGTAAAATTAGGCAGAGGTAGGAAAAAGCATCACAGGTCTTCACATAAAAGAAGATTTTTCCAGAAATATTGACCCAGACAAAAGTCTTACCATGACACCAGCTCTGCCATCAGCTCCAGGGAGACCACGAGATCCAGGCACACCCTGCAAGTCAACACAAAACAAATCAAGAAAGAAAGAAAGAAGAAAGAAATCTGTTTCTGCTTGCTAAATTTCAGCCTTCCAAGCAGGTCTGTGGAATTTGAGCTAAGTGTAGCAACAAGCACACACACCTCAGTGTAAATGAATACTGTGAAAGAAGTTTCTCTCACTTCCTACAGATTTCTTTACATTCTAATCTGCTTCTATCATAACATTTTCAGTGTTCATTGTAGCCAATATTGGCTCTAGTCAGTAGCTAGGATCCCACAACCTGGCCTACACAGTTCCACGTTCCCTTCTCTGTAGAGAGTTACTGACTTCTCTGTGACTCTGTACACCCTATCCAAGGTGCAACACTGAATCCTCTGCCAAAAAAAAAATCTGGTCAAAACATTGCCATTTTTCTTATTATTTTCCTGTGAATTGTTTTCCTGAATGAAGCTACATGCCTTCTGAAGTTCATGGAGTGGTTTTCACATCCAGTGAAAAGGGTACAAGGCATCCTTGAAGACACTGAATTGAAAACTTTTGCCTCCTACTATGTGTGAGCTGATTATCTGGTTTTAGCAGTTAAATCGCATCACTAAGCTTTAAGAGTAATTAAAAGATAATTCACTAAATATTACACAATAGATAAATCAAAGCAACCTCTAATTACTTCAGGAATAAGATAATAAACAAAAATTAATGCAGAGCAAAAATAGATTTGGCCCCAACTAATCAAAAAGCTCAGAACCGGAAATGATCTTTGGAGGCATTAATGTAAATTTAATTACTCATAATTATTTAATTTGCCTTTGTGACTCTAGATGGATTTTCTCTTTCCATTTTGCTTCTGCTTCTGTAACATGAAAAGAAAACCTACTCTCAGGCCAGCAGGGCCTGGGGGACCAGCAGAGCCAGGTTCACCATTGCTTCCTCTCTTGCCTTCCTCACCACTAGGACCAGGAGGGCCTGGAGGTCCAGCAGCACCCTATTTCAGACAAATAGAGAAAAAGAAAAAATCAGATGCTGTGTTCCAGATATTAACAGGCTTTTGATGGAAAAAAACCTTTACATTTTGCCATACTTACAGGCTCACCCTTGGCACCACTTTCTCCCTTGGCACCAGCGGGACCTGGTTCACCCTAGAGTCCAAAACAAAAAGAGATCACAGAATTAAGCATCATTCCAAAAATCTCTTCTACCTGGAGAGCTTTTCCATGAATCAAAAAACCCTTTAATCATTTAATGCCATGCCTGCTTCTGTTGTGAGTAGTGGTCAATGAGTACAACTACATTTTTGGCTTAACAGCCATAAAAACAAACGCATTAAAGATGCTTAGAAATGACATTAGTTCTATGACACATTCAGGGCTGGTTCCTCTTCTGAGGATACCCATTGAGGGGCCTAGCTGTGAGATGCTGCCACATCTCCTCTTGATATTGTCTATGTGGACAGAGCTTAACAGCCCTTGCACTCCAAGGGAGCACAAAGTGAACCTTTTTAGTCCTGGCAGCTGAATCAAGTAGAGAGACACAAAAATGAACTACAATGTTAAATTACAGTGCAGCAAGGAAAAGTGCCTGCATTGTAACAAAAATTTATCCAGAGGAAATCTTTTATTACTGTGGACACTGTGTCCAGTTCTCAAATGAAGACAAGCAATATACAAGGTAACTTACAACAAGTCCTCTAGCACCACTAGGACCTGCAGGGCCAGGAGGACCAAGAATACCACGGGGACCGGGCAGACCAGGAGCACCAGCAACACCAGGAAGACCCTGTCCAGCAGAGCAGAAAAAAGGTATTATGAATCATTATCTTTTCTGCTGCATTAACTGAATTTGAGGGTTTTTTTAGAGCAAATGAGTATATTTGTACTTACAGCTGCACCTTTAGCCCCTGGAAGACCATTAGCACCAGGGTTGCCCTGTTAAGAAAGGTAACAATACTGGTTAATTCAGAATTAAAAGTACACCCATCCAGCAATTGATAAAAGTCTGGCAAGTTACTTACTGGAGGGCCAACAGGACCACTAGAACCAGGAAGTCCAATCTCTCCCCTTGGACCAGCAGGACCACTAGGACCAACATTACCAGCAGGTCCAATTTCACCCTGTTTGAGAGAAGGACAGAAACCTTATCAGTGTACACAGTGTTATGGCAATAGGGAAGCAATGCTATTTAGCCTGGCATTAAGAAGACAATCATACATATATATATATATACATATACATTTCCACTTCATAGGCCAGGAAACCAAGCATCTGATATTTAATGGATTTTATTAAGGCCCTGAAATTGGGATGTCTAGTTAGGGTCCATTTAAACTGGCAGCTAAGACAGTGGGATAGCATTCACAGGGGAGTAAATAACAGCAAAAAAGCTCCTTGCCTTTACTTTCAAAAGCTTGCATTCACTAAGTCCACTACAAAAACCCCCAAATTTAATGACAATTTCTCTTCAGCAATTCTTTAAGCAGTGAGGATTCACCCTGGACTTGTAGACAGTTTTCTCTTGAAATTACATGCTGTAACCGTACTCTCATCTGCATCAGAGAAGACTTTATGTATTGAAAAATCTTGCCTTTTAATAAGAATAACCAGAATGGGATCTCAATTTTTTCCTCATCCTCCCTGAAGTTAATATTAAAGAGTCTAGGAAACAATACTCTATTTTCACCTAAAGGTGGATTAAGATAAGTTTTGTCTGTGACACAGATTTTATGGCAAACCGTCAGCGAAATTAGTAAATGCAGTATATGAGAGACTCTTGCCTCAAATCATCTGTTCTTCCTTGGGCACTCAATATTGAGACTCTTACCTAGGTAAAAATGCTAAGATCTGAGCAATAAAGTTAAATTGTTAAGTTATAGTCTGCAAGAGCCAAATGGTACTGTCCTGAAGTGAAAAGTTTAAATGCGATTTCTGCATTGTAATTTCAAGGACTTAGGTTGGAAGGAGCCCAATACTCAACTGCAGCCTCTTGGTCCTCCACTACTTCTGTAAAGTGATGCTAACAGCTGCTTTGCTTATTTATCATGGTCCGTGTCACCCTTCAAAGGTGTGTACAACTGCATCACACAGGAAGCAGTAAAAAGTTTATATGTCATCCTGAACCTGCCTAGCATCAATCTTCAGCTGTGATGTAACTGCTGGATTTTAAATTAGCATTCATATCTAGGAATTCATCCTCATCTTGTTGTGTAACTGATAAGAAAGCACTCCTGTTTCATAGGGAGTGGGGGTTTTTTTTGCTGCCTAGCAACTCTAGTTAGTATATTTCATCTTCACTATCACATGTATCAGTAGAAGCAGACGTTCATACCTTAGCACCAGGAGCACCTGGGAAGCCTGGAGGACCAGCAGCACCAATTGGGCCCTGGAAAATAAAAGGGAAGCAGTTGTATAAAGGTATTCAGTGAAGACAGAAATATATTGCTTGCTGAAGGAAACAGAATTAAAAAATGCACATTTACTTATTCCACACATTACCACCTCAGAATACGAGTTACCTTCTGCAACTCTAAACTGACAGATTTGGTTTACTACAAACAGTTAAGAGCAAGGTCAATGCTTATACATATTTGCAGTGCAAATTAAGCAAGAATTGGTGAAACCTTGCCTTGAGGCCAAACACCTGAGAAAGAACAGAGGATGGGCAGAGACTGGTAACTGCAAGGCAAAGTGACTGATTCTACATCTACTTATTGCTGTGAGATTTCTGATTACACTGGGACAAAATTCCCAATGTACCCAGACACCACAAGAGAAGAAACACTGATGTATTCATAGCCTTTATTTTTTAATGCATGCAAATACAAAGGGATAATTTCTCTTCAATTATTAATAAAATATCCAACTCACTCATTGCTGTTGGGAACTGATACCTACTTTTTTGTTGAGCTAACATCTTTCAATTATAAATACTTAGTATAAAACTGCCTCACAAATCCAAGGAAATAAAAGGCATCAGCTGATATTACAAAGAGAAATTGGCTTCAATCATTCTATAACCTACTGTGTTATAAACTGGGTACCTTGAATTCTCACTGGTTTTGCATAAACAAGATAAAAAAGACCAAATGCCCTTTAAGATATGTTTGAAAATATAAACTTTTTGAATTTTCATTCCAGTGACTATTTTACATTTTAAATTCCAAGTGCCAAGAAAAATAAAATGTTATTTCTGTTTCAGTTTTAAAAAATTAGTGTTAATAACTGCTATGCAGAATATTTACAGCATCAAATCTAAATATGTGTAAAATAACACCTCTACAGTCAGCAGCTTCAAAATATTTTTTGTATAGTAACTCTACTGCCTTCATAGAAAATGTCTTCAGCTAAAATGTTTCTGTTCTACTACATTAGATCTTAGCTGTAGGATCTCTCTTTGCCTGCAATTTAAATGCCCAATCACAGATATTTGTTAAATACCCCTCTTGGGATAACTGAAGAGAAATTCACAGCTAAACTAACATTCTACTCTGTCAAAGCACAAGAGGTGTTTGAAGTGACAAGGAGTATTAAAATCAACTTTAGCAAAACAGAATCAAGTACAGGTTCATCATTCACTCAAATTTTGAAGGCAGGAAGGAAAAATACTAATCTGGGCTATTCCTTATTTGTTTTACAGTTTCAAAACTATATCCTTGTACACAAACTTATTTTGCTGAGACAAATGAGGCTTCCTGAAGTCAGTGGTGTATTATTGGCAACAGTAACTCCTTTTAAATGGTCAAGTCTGCATTGGATTAGCTCTTAATAGAACAGTTATTGTTTACTAATCAGATCAGGGCAGTTGGATCTTACTGCCCTTTCACACTAACTTACAACTCAGGTGTCAGTGGTGAATGAAAAGGGTTACTACCCGGTAGTCTGACAGGACAAGGTTGCAGGTGCAAAGCTGTGTCCTGGTGTGCATATAGTATTTTCTGTATCTATATAATTAGAGTCATCTGCAACATGTACATGGTATATATCTGTTAAAAAGTATAAAACCTCTTTAGTTTTGGGACTACCACTGTTCTGTTAGCCTGTTGGAAACGAGAATTCAGTGTGTTAGGTGTCTTCCAGTGAAATCTGCTGTGAAACTTTCCCATAAAATCATGAGTTTAAACAAGAGAATATTTGGTTCCTTTGATACAGATGTATTTAAGATAAATCCTGAGACACTGACAATACCGTCTGCAAAGGCTTTATGTTTCACTAGTTCTTTTTGTGATGGTCTGATAGGCAACAAGGAACTGTGTTAAAAACATGAACATGATCAACTTCTCAGAAGCCCAAGAAATCCTTTCAAAACAGGATGAGGAGCACAAGGCCTAATGGAACCAGATTGTCAATGAGCAAGACAAACTTACAGCAGGTCCAGTGGGGCCAGCGCTACCATCACTTCCACGAGCACCCTGTGAGGAAAAACATAATAAATAGTTTGAAAAAAGAACTGAATATCAGAGAAAGCCACAGTAAGGGGCTGGTCATGATAACAGACAGATGGGAATCCACTTACAGCTGGTCCAGGGGCACCTACTCTTCCTCTCTCACCAGGGAGACCACGAGCACCCTGAAAGAAAAAAATTAAATAATTTATATCTCTTCATTGAGCACAGATATATAGATTCTTTTTCCCTCTCCTATGTCATATTACTATTACAATAGATTATCTAGCTAGCTGGAGTGTTGCTGATGACAAATATTGAAGAAAATGCTGGCTGAACTAAACCGATTAGATCATAATTTCCCACAGCAGCAGTGAATACTTACAGGTTGTCCTGGGGTACCATTTTCACCAGGGGCACCAGGTTCTCCCTATGAAGAAGAAAGTTTGGAGGTTTGAATTAATTAAAGATGCTTTGAACAGATAGCACAACACCATCAGAGAGATTTTCAGCTGCTGGATCATACTGTCTTTGTCTTCTGTAGCACTGGCACCACAGTATACAATAACATCACATCAAGTCCTGAGGGTGCAGATACCACACTTGTTTCTGTATATAATGGAACACAGCCAAATGAATCCTTTTAGAAGAGAAGGGCCAGAGAAAGTTGTTTGACTTACCTAGCTCAGCTTTCTTTATCCCCTTTATTTATTCTGATATTTACTCTGTAATATGCATTTAGGAGATTGGGCCCGGACAGTCTGCTAACGCAGACCAATCAGCAGCTGTTTTTTAGCTAGAGCAGAAGCAGAATGACGCTTTCTTTTGCCTCAGGTTAAAATGACAAAGTTTCCATTAAATAGCTGAAAATAAGGATCTGCCTCCATTATTTTTAACTTAAGACCAATAATACTGAGTATTTGAGCAACAGCCATTAAAACACAGCTCATCTCCCCTTTTGTACTGTGCTGTCAACAGCCCTGCAATTGGTCTAGGTTAATCTACAGTGACAAGATTTGTCCTAGAGCACTTGTATCCTGAATAAACCTGAATGCACCTAGTTTTAAGTGCTGCAAGGAGTGCAAGTTTTTGCCTTCATCACTGCTTTCAGCAGTTATATCATGACTGACCTTGATTTATTATGCTGGTGTTTTCCAGTTAGATTAGCACTCTTACTAGTAACTGTTCTGTACCTGATTGCTTTACCTGCTTTTAGTCTCCAGTGACTGGATAGATGGTTTGCTATCTCTTTACCATACTTTTTTTCTGAAGGTTAACCTCTTGCAGTGATATTGGAGAAGGCTATGCTACAATTAATAACTCTATAACCAAGTAGTGCTAAGCTCTTAGAAACAAGTAAGAGGGAGAATTAGTATTTGAGTTTTTCATTGTTATGTTAAAAGTTTTTGAATACAAATCTCCTGAGAATCATTCAGCAGGATAGTGTTCAAATGTGTACTAATCTGAAGATGGTAAAAAGGAAAAAGACTGAAGATCAAAATAGCCTTAACTCAGAAAAGTACTTCATCAAAACAAATTTTTAGCAGAAAGCCTTACACTGAGCATGTATCTCACACAACAGAGTTTTGTAGAAAAATGAGATGTTTTCATTTTTGCATGCTTTTAAAAACCCCACCAAAGTGCAAACATACAATCAAGAGCAGAGATAGCAAAAGTAGTCCTAAGTGCTGCTGAATAGTCAATCATGAGGAGCACAATTCTGCAGCTCTTACTTACTGTAAGTAATAACTAGACTGAGGGCTCAAGAATAAGGCCCCAGGAATGTTTTCTCATGATAAGGTACATGCATTTGTTCTACATGGGTCCACTGACTTCTAGATTATTGCAGCTCAGCAATGTTTAATGGCAGCATGGAAGACTGACTAGGGCAGACTTCTCAGGTCTTTCGCTAAAAAGAGCTTTAAATGCATCGAACATTTTCAGAGATCATCTTTACCTTGTTGCCAGGAGTACCAGGTTGTCCCTTTTGACCATCCAGACCATTGTGTCCCTATATTGAGTAGAAAAATAAATACTGACATATTTTCTCACAAAT
Organism: Sakesphorus luctuosus; assembly: GCA_013396695.1. Taxonomy (NCBI): domain Eukaryota; kingdom Metazoa; phylum Chordata; class Aves; order Passeriformes; family Thamnophilidae; genus Sakesphorus; species Sakesphorus luctuosus. Next base: position 591,364 of record VWZD01001639.1, on the reverse strand, counting down.
GACTATACACAAACTCTTAGTCTTGTAAAACCAATCCCTCCTCCCACACAAAATGATTTCCTAACATAATCTTCTGATTTTTCAAAAATAATCAGTCCTTCCTATCAGGCAATATTAAAAACCTCAAGCAGGCTCATGCACTCCTACTTTCAGAGGATTTCCAGGTGTTTTCACAATGCTGCATTGTTATCAGTCTTAAATATTCAGAGAAAAGTATATATATACTCACCCTAATTCCCTTAAAGCCAGGCAGACCAGGAGTTCCAGGGAAACCACGAGCACCCTAAAAAAACCCACAGTGCATAAATGATTGTCTCCTATATTATACACTGCAGTTAAAAAGAAAGAAAATAAGTCTTTGAGTAAAATTAACAAGTAGATTTGGGTCATGATCCCTGAGGTGAGGAACACAGTCTGCAAATCCTAACCTCTCAGGTGCAGACTTGTTAGAAGACTAACAGTGATCAACGTGCTTATTCCAGTTCTGAATCTCAGAAATTTGATGCATGACCACGTGATGGCACAGTTGTTTTAGCTTTCCGTGCCAAGGTGCCTGCTCAGCTGCTCCTGTGTAACTCCTCACTCTGTCATTTCTGTTACTCATTACTTTTGCTTTACTGGGAATGGGGTGGGGAAACAAAAAAAAGACAACTACACAGTATCCCTGAAGATAAGGGCTGACATTGGATTAATCCATATAAGGAATATTACTAGGACTGTTAAAGTGATGAATTTCAGAAATGTTGTTAGGTTTTGTTGATTAGTGAATTATTTTGTACTGTATACAGTGGATCACTACATACCTGAGGGCCAGCAACACCTCTCTCACCAGGTCTTCCAGGTTTGCCAGGGTGACCCTAAAAAAAAAAGTAAAGATGCACTAAGAAGGAAAGCTCCTTTTATGAAATAACAACATAAACTATATAAAAAAATAAAATATACTGCTAAAGCTTCTCTTTTCCAGTAAATACAGGGAGCCTGTTAGCTTAAAGTTTTCTTCTCCCTGTATTCAGGAAGTTAAATAATGTATTAGGAGATGTTTTGAAGTTATCCAATTTTCTGTACATTTCCAGCATACTACATCTCTTGTACTGTAAAATAGTCATTTCAGAGGTTTATTTATTCTATGTATTACAGAAAAAAGTAAAAATTATGGCAAATAAAATTATTATCTTAATAATAATCTGATTGTTAAGAGTTAAATCATCACCCTAAAAGGGATGAAAAACATTTAATAACCACTTACATCTTCACCAGCCTTTCCTGGAGGACCAGGGGGACCACGAGGACCCTGAGGACCCTGTGAAAAATAGATTAAGGATTACTTCAAGCATCACTCTTCATCTAAGTCTTTCCACTGCCTTCTGACTTGAGGTGGGGCATAGCTGAAGGCTAATTGACTTTGCACTTTATGATTCCTATTTGAAAGAGCCTGAATCTGAGTGTTCAGCTCTGTTTCTCTAACAGGATTATGCAGGAGTATCCAAACACTCAAAGATGTGCATATGGATAGGAGAAATGGACCTAAGCATTACAAGCCTACTTCCGCGTTCCATTTTAAAGCTAACAGTGTCTCTAAATGAAACCTGTACTTACTGTTTGTCCAGGTTCACCAGGCTCACCAGGAACGCCTTGAAAACCAGGAGGACCCTGGAAGATGAGGGAAATATTGTTAGTTTTTGAACAAGCTAATTTGTTATTTTTCAGGTATGTCAATATTGGTAGGAGAGATGAGACTCTACTTACAGGGGGTCCAGATGCTCCAGGTGGGCCTCTGGGTCCCATTAAACCCTAGGGGAGAAAAATTACAAAATCTTTTTAAAAATCATCATTATGTAAACTCATCTATAAGACCAATTCCTGGTATTCCTAAAATACTGGCAAGCATTATAGTTTTCAGTGTCCAACGTCCCAATTAAATTAGAGGAAGTTAAAATCTACATGAATTTGCACAGGCAGTTCAAGTGCCAACAGTTCTACTAAGGCCAATGAACCACCAGAGAATCCAGTGGGATGATTAGGAATGTATCATTATGGCTGTGAACCTTGTGATTAGGCCTCTTAATCTATTCTGGCTTGTTAGCAAGTGTACTGGTTCATTCTTCTATGTACCCTCTACCTTCCTGTGCATGAACTTGCAGAGTTTAAAGATGAGGGTCATAACAACACATCATGAAAGGCTCTTATACATATTGTGTATACATCTATTTCAAATAATGAACTACCTATATTTAAATATTTAATTGTTTTCTGGTTTTGATTAAATTCTCTTCATTTCACTGCAAAATAAGTCACTAACATGCTTTTAAAGAGAAAATTTCCTTGGACTAGTACCCTTAACAGTTGCCTCATGCTTTACTAAGCAAGCAAATAATTGTGAACAGAAATTTAACTTAGACTTCTATTGTCCAAACGCATGATTTTGGAGATGTTTCAAAAGAAATCATTATGTTTAAAATTAGTTTTAAAACTTTCTTGGGAACTTTTGTAAATTTTCTCAGTACAAGATTAAAATCCTATGCCAACTTCTCAATGGCTTGTGTAGCTTTCCCGTAAAACTGAGTATCTGTCATTAAGAGAAATAAATGCATATTAATTACAGGCATTTACTTACAGAAGTTAAAGCAATGTTGTTGATGTGAAACCATGCATTTTTAATTCTGGGAAAAATAACTGTTTCTGGACAGTCTGAATCATATGCACTGCATAAACCCTGTAATTTTCTTCACAAATTAAATTTCATAATTATTTTCCCCTCCTTTTCTATCTTCCCAATTTTTAAAATTTTCTTCATGAAACTTAAAACTTTCTCATAGTAGGTAGATTCGACTGCTGTTGGTTTCAGATGAACACTAACTGACTCAAAAAATGGAACTTATAAATTGTGAAACCCGAAGTAAATCCTCATCTACATTTTCTGATTTATTGTAAGATATTGAGGGCACAACTTGATTAAAGATACTCCTATTTTCCTATATTTAGTATCTAAATGGATGCCAAAATATTTTCCAGAATTCATTTAATATTACAGTATTTTTAGAAATAAGAGACAAGTACTTGACCCAGACTAATCCTGGGCAGCCTTCCTCCTGCTGCTCACCCATTAGAGGCACTCGCTGTGATGTCAGTGTGTGTGGTGAATTTAACCCTTACATTACTATCTGTGTACACTGAAAATATCTGCTAACATCAGAAAGGGTTAGAAAGTCATGTGGAGCAGCAATAAAAACTTTAAATTCCTTTTGGACATAGTATACAGTAAATTATAAAGAGTCCTCAGAATAGCCTTGTAGTAGCAAGTACTAACATTCAGCTGTTAAAAACCAAATGTGGTGACCAATTTCCTAAATAACCTCTGCAATCCAAGGATATCAAATGAGTCATACAGCCATGGGGGAAAAATGGTTACCAACTGGAGCTGAGATGCTGAGTTACTTTCTAGCCTTGCATCTGCTTTAGAGAACAGTTTTATAATCATTTTTCTTCCTAAAACACAATCTTCTGTCGTAATATGTGAAAATTAATACTATATCTAAGTATACATATTATCTGACATTAAATTATGATATTCACTGATTCATAAAAATGCTAAACATATTCAAGATGAAATATGGTCTTGGAACTGTATGTTTAAGTCCTAAGACTATTTAAAACATATAAATTTCAAATACATACATTGTCCCACAGCAAAAGATCAGCTTACAATTATATATTGAGTTTGACTCAATATATGATAGAACACTGATTTTGCATTATGTTTTGCATTCATACAGCTGGATTGGATTCAGAGGAAAATACTAAACACATTATGCATGCCAGTCATCAAGTGCTCTATCATACACCTACCATAGGTCCTGGGCCAAAATCGGCTGCTTTAGATGGATCATATTGAGCAGCGAAGTTCTGTAGATGATAAAAGGTTTGTAATTAAAATACTAAAAATTTTACTTTTAAAAGTATTGCTAATCAACATTCTACATCTAAATGTCGTCTGACTTGTCACACTTGCTACAGCATGTATGTTTTATCGCATACACACAACCCAATAAACATAGCTCTATTATAATTACATTTCTTTTCACATGTTTCCAAAAAGACTTGATATTACTGAGAAGCCCCTTCAAACAGTAGCCTCAAATACCTATGCAGAAGGGATGGAGTGGCACTGCAATAGTATGAACTGAAAATTAAGAATGTAAACTTGGTGCACATTCAAAATTGCAATCTTTCTTTAAACTTTCAAATTGCTCTGCTTCATTTTCAATAAGGGAACACTGAGTATTTTTTCTGTGCTTTGCTTAAGTAAAATTCATGTACCAGCCCTGACAGATGGGTTAACCCCTTCAGCTTCAATAAGATCTGAGGAGCAGGCAGCCTCAGAAACTGCAGTGGTTTGTTGATATTTTGTCAAGATGGAAAAAAGTTCTACATGACACAATTGAAAATCCTTTTCTTGCCTTTTTATCTGTTTGATTGGTTTATCAGCGTATTAAAATAAGAAAAAATAATGAAAGTAGTTTTAGATTTGCTAATAGGAAAATAAACTACTGCTATCCACATTGAAGGCAAAACAGTATTTTTCCATGCAAAAGGATTTACTAAACTTGATCAATATAACACTGTCTTCATCTTCATGCTGCCTATGCAAGCTAATGCCTAACAAAGAGTTAAATTCTGCAGAGAATATATAATGGACACTTGTGCAGAAAGTGTGTACACGACACAATCAATTTATGTTTTGCAGCATGAATACAGATAGAAATGAAAAATTCTAACAGAATATACTCTAGAATTCTACAGGACTTTTAAGTATTAAGTAGTAGCCTAAGGGGTAGTCTTCTTCAGCTTATTCCAATACAGTTGCAGTCTCTTGAATCCAGCTTAACAGCACTGGTTTCATTAAGTTGAATCCTAACCCATAGACATTATGACTGTGTAAATTTAATGCTAATTAACAGGGTTTGCTTTGCTCCTCTCCATAAGTCCCTGCTGAATACAGAATCCAAATTTTCTATGGAACATATACACGCCAAGGAAAGTTTCATTGGAACTGGGACCATCAATTTCTTAAGGCTCACAAGTGAGTATTTCTTCTACTCTCCAATAGAACATCAGTGTTTTACAGCAGATATACATTTTGCCTTAGTCACAAAGCACAGATTATCAGTATTGGTAATAGAAAGATTGGATGCCTTACTCCGCCAAGACCTGGAGGACCAGGGGGCCCTTGAGGACCCGGTGCTCCATCTTCACCATCTCTGCCTGGTGGACCTGGTGGACCCTAGAGTCACAAAGAGGATTATAAAGTGAACTTTAGGAGTGGCTCATGAAACCTCTGAAGTGGGAACTTCATTAACAATTAGGCATCTAGCACACACCATACAGCAGTGCTATATATGCAGTTTCAATAAATGCCTAACTTGAGGAAACAAGTATAGCCTGATTTTTTGCTGACTTTTCATACCTCATATCATATATGTACTGGAGCTTTATATTTGAGAAGATTTATGGGGAAGATATTGGGTTTATGCTACCAAAGCATGATCTCCAAATTGGGAAATTTCATCTTAAGCAACAAATTTTTGGACCTATAAACCACTAGCAACCCATGTGGACCCAGAAAGGTCCTCAAGTTGTGGCAATTGAGGTGAAGTATTTAATTTATTTACTAATTTGGACACAGTTCAGTGCTAAATGAAATCCATAATAAATGGATTTCTAAAGCACCGGGATTAGACTTCCTACCTTCAGGACAAAGCATGTGTCTCATTTCATTAAATTAATTTATTTAGTGGTATCCTAAAGCAAATATCCAGTTGACCACAGAGATATAATCTTCCTAATAGTTCCCTTTACACTTGTAAGCATACTACCATCTTAAATCTTCAAGAGCTCCCTATCAGTACTGTGGTATTTTCTTTTTCAGAAGATACAAAAACCCCTCACATAACTACAAACTACCCAGATAAATATGTGAATTTCAGAACACCACTTCACAAAAAGCAACAAGATATCAACAATATGAATGAACAGTACAATTAAACTGTTCAGGTGTCCTCATTTATGGTCACTTTTACAGTAGCCTTTAACAGTACAATTTCTGCTTTGACTAATAGAAGGTAGATGACAAATGCCCAGCTGCCAAGAAGAGAGCTTTACCAAACCATCTTTGCAGGCACAGAAAATGCATGATCCTCAAAACTGGCTTTGTCTATTCAGGTTTTATGTAAAGGGCTTATCCATATTCCATATTGTTCAAAGACCACATCTTCATGTGTCAGCTTTTCCCTCTACATTTCCATGCACTATTTCCATGGTGAGCAACTGGAAAAACATTTTTCAAACCATCACTTGGAGTGCTAGGCTGCCATATGATCTCAAACATATCTGCTCAGGCACAATGACCGTAATCAGGTTGATGAGGTAGCACTAGGGCAGAATTTGGTACAAATGGAACTTGATTTCTCTTTTGATAAAATTGTACATGCAAGCTTCTATAGGTACATTAATTTAATCTCATAAAGATGCGTAAACTTATTTTTTCCTACTGTTCTTCCAACAACTGCTGCTCAAAGTTCACAAACAAAAAGAACGTAAATCTAATTCCTTACCCTTTCTCCCTGTGGCCCTTTGTCTCCTCTAGGGCCCTGCCAGAAAAAAATAACACTTAGTGAGTTACAATGGAAGTTTTCCACGAAAATTTAGGGAAACAGATACATTAAGAATAATTAGTGTACATGAAAAAGTGAAAGAAGACCGCACATACAGGTCCAATACCTATTTTCCATGGACAGCATATTCTTTTTCCACAATCAGCTACTGGAAATAGATTACTTCCAGTCACTACTGTGTGAATTGAAATTATCACTGCACAGACCACAGAAGAACTCGCAAAGTTGGTTTTCATCTCTACTGAGTAACTAGTTCTAATTTTACAGTAGGAACTGTTATAAATAAAATAGAATCTATTTGGCTCTTGAGACCTGTATAGGTATTGCTGTACTATTCAATTCATGCAAATCTTTCCAAAGGAACTATGTTTAACTAAGAATGATACCTTGATGTAGTTTAGTTTTTGGTTGGCTTAGATCTGCTTATGGGTAAAGCAACTCTAATTTGAATTATTTGAATTCACCTTGGTATTAAGATGTTGCACTGCTTGTTCCCCATTTTCTACTACCTATTCATCTTAGTGCTACTGCTATTTTCAGAGAACTCTGCAAATAATTAATGTAGTCAGTTTTCCTTTTATCTAATATTCAACAAAATATGAATCTGCTGAAGATTATCTGATACCATCTCCATTTCCACACAAGAAAAATAAAAATGCTTACCTTCCGCCCTGCGGGTGCCTGGAAAAATAAAGAAGAGAATTAAAAAAGTTAAAATTTCTCCCAGTATTTTAAACTAAAATAATGTATAAACTTAGTATCATCTTACATAACTGTACTTTTTCTCAATGAAGTATATCTAAGTCTGCTCTATGGTTTTAAATTACAATGAAGGCTGGAGGCTTATATATAGCAAAGACGCATGTAACTACTTTAAAACATTCCGTTGAAGACTGCCAATTTTATAGCTGTTACAGCCTAAAATATTAGCTAAAAAAAAATAGTCACACCTGAGCTCTTTCATAATCCTTCCATGCAATGAAATTTAGAGTGTAAAACTGGCTTTAAAGTAGAGTCATCTCCAACCCAAACTGCCAGGTACAATGTCCAAACACCACTGACCCGTTACTTTCTCCTCATGGTCTCTACACCTATGAAGGCAGTCTGCTAAAAGGGCCGTCCCACTTGTGAAATCGGGGTGGGTACCTTTCCAGGCAGTCCCTTCAGGATTTAATGACCATCTTTCCATGACCATCTTGAAATGAATGTTAGAAAGTTATACTACCACAAGAAAAGAAGCCTAGCCTGTTAATTGTAGTATTACATACTAGATGGAAAAATTATACTGACCTCACTTACATCTGCAAAAAGAAGGGAAAGAAAAAAAAAGAGAGATAAATTAGAGCAGGGATTCAGTTATTTTACAAGTTTTACATTTCAACGCTTTTAATTAAAATGCATTATGTTTATTTTCTCAATGCAATAAAGATTTTTTACTGTAATTTCTTACTTTTAAGATGATTCTCTTAGAATGGAAAGACTCACAGGTGAAATTACAATGTATTTCAAACTCAAAACAGACTTGCTAATGAAATTTCAACAAGTAGTAATATGATTGATGCAGTAAAAAGGCAGATACCATCTGTAAGCCTGCTCTCAATATGCTTAAACATTCCTCTCCTGAAACAAAAGCACCTATGTATTTTCACATACGTGTATGTGTAACAGATTAATAAGCCCAAAGTGTATGTGTGAAGATGTTAAATTGTAGGAGTAATCTAAATTTTATTCTACATGGCCCCATCACACTTTCTATGGAGAACAGTTCTAGCCAAATTTACCTAATTCCACCATTTCCTGTAAAAGTGTGTAATGGGACACTTTGAAGTTATTAAATACCAAATGGCAAATAACTTTATCTCTGTATGTTATGTACTACTATGTATCCTATTGTCCATTAGTTGGAGATTTGAATTTTCTGAATTTCTTAATTTACAATTAAAAATGTATTTTGGCTTAAACTTTCCATAGTAAAAATGTCTCATATCACACTTCAATGCCAGCAGTTTGACATTATCCCTAACTAGCAGGTTGTTGGAGATTTTTTCCACAACGTGTCCCTTTAGCAATGTAGAACTACACTAAATTCAGCCGATTCGTAGTCCAGCAAAAGGTAACACTGCTGAAGTGCTGAAAGCACTGGAATACCGTGGTAGTACACAAAGATTGCCTGTGCTAACCCAAGTTAAAATTAAAGCCATTACTGCCCCCAGGTGACGGTGACACTGACGAATACTCAAACTCTTTGCGAGAAGCGTGGGGGCGTCGGTTCGAGGGCTCCCACACCAACAGCTCCGTCTCCTTAGCGGAGGCGCTGCTACCGTCCGGTCACCGGCGGTGGGTTGGCAGGATGTCCCCAGAATGCCCCACCAGAACAGCCTTCTTAGGAATTCCCTGGGCCCCGGCCCCCTCGGGCATCCCCCGGGCCACGACCACCGCGCTGCCCACCGCCTCGGCCCCCTCCCCGGGGGAGAGCCGGGACGCAGCCGGGGCACCTTCCCGAGGGCTCCCAACGCCAGGAGCAGCCAGAGCACGGCTGCTTCATCCCTCCTCCGCTCTGGACCGCGGCCAAAGCCCAGGCCAAAGGCAGCCAGAGGCACGGTGGCCAGCGGCTCGGGGGGCACTTTCCAGGGCGCTGTGCCGCAGAGAGGCGGGGGAGCTTCTGCCCCAGCCGAGTCCGGGGGGCGCGTTTCTCTCCCGCAACAGTGTGTGCGCGTGTGTGGGTGCGCTTTTCCCTCTGAGATGATAGGTAAATCCTCTACCAGCGAGAGCTTGGGATTCGCACTGCACCCTCAGGGAGCCGCGCTCTTTTCGCACTAGAGCGGAGCAAAACTGCTTTCCTGCCTGCCTCCTCCTGCCTTGTATGGTCCTCCTCTCCAGAGATCCCCTGCGGGCGCGCTCAGCCTGCGGGAGCACCACGGAGGAGCCGGAACAGCTCCGTCCCGCCGCGATGGGTCGGAGTCGGAGGCTCCCGGGGCACCGCAGCGCCCTCAAGCCGCCCGCAGGGGGCGCCGCCGCGCGCGGGGGAATGACACGGTGGGGCCCGCACGGAGCCCCCGCACCGCCCCCTCCGGGGGAGGGAAAGGGTGAGCCGCTGCTCTCCCGCTCCCCCGCTTCGGAAAGCGCGTCTGAAGTCTCACAAAAATGCAGCCTGGGACTTTCCGCTCGGCGCAAGCCTTCCTCCCAGCATCTGCGCTGGAGATAGGGCTTTGCGTTCCCCTTTAGGCACAAGACTGTCTAGGGAGGTTATTCTTTCTTTTTTCTTTTTCTTTTTTTTTTTGGTAGAGGAGGATCTCATTGGACTTTTGCCATCTTTTTCTGAGGGAAAGAAAGAAGCTAGATTCTAATCTGGGACGGAGGTGGCAGTTTATGAGCTGGTCTCTATCGCTGGGAAAGCGGCAGCTCCCCGCACACTGCCGTCCGTGAGGAGGGCGTCGAGACAGCGCTGAGCCGGACAGCCATCCCTGCCACCACCCCGCCGCAAACAAGCGGAAAGCACTTACGTTGGCCTGTTGCTAGGTATGAAGTTACTGCGAGCAGCAACCAAATCCGTGTATCCACAAAGCTGAGCATGTCTAGTTGCAAGACATGCAGACTCCTTGTGGTGCCGAGTCGATTGGTTAGCTATCGCCTGTGGGACGCAGGCATACAGTCTCGAGGAGTAACTCCAACCTTAGCGGAAACCTGCTGTCCGGGTCGCTAAATTAACCCAGCCCCGGTCCGCCCTACTTATACCGCAGGAGGGTCCCGGCGCCGCCCAGCCCGTCACGTGCCCGTGTCTCCGGCCCTCCGCGGCAGCCTTGGCAGTGGGACCGACGGGGGGGCGGCGACGGTAAATTGGTTCCATGCTTTGAGGACGTGGACACTTTGAGGCTTTCGGAAGGAAAATCTGACTCGTCGTCTGTTTTTTTTTCCTTTTCTTTCTTGCTGTTTTTTTTTCTCTCAGTCGTCCCCCGCCCCTCTCGCCCCGCTTTTGTGGGAGCGCGCCCGGGAGCCTCGCCGGGCAGCCGGCTGGCAGCGCCTCGACGGCGTTCAAAGCGGGAGCTGTCCAGGGCCTGCGGAGCCTCACGCCCTGCGGGGAAGCGGCCAGGGGAGCCGGGAGAAGGCTGAGTCCCCCATTCAACCTCTCTCCGTCGTCCCACTGCAACCAAAGGCAAAAGGAGACGCTGCCCCCATCCCCGAACCCTTTAGCCCGACCCTTCTGGCACTGTTACCCCGGTCCCATGCCCCTCGCGTTTCCCCGCGGACAGCGAGCCCCGGGGGCACCGACAGCCCCTCATCCCGCTCGCAGCGGCAGGGGGGTAGCCCGTTGGCTTCCCAGCGCTTTACTCTCCGCGGGGACGCGTCTCGAGACAGGGTGCGGACGGAGAGCCGCAAGTCTCCTCTCCCGGCTTCGCAGCCGCTCGGTCACTGTGTGTGTGAGAGGGGAGCCCGGGGTGTCCCGCAGCCGCCGAGCTCTCCCGAGGGCTGCTCGCCTCCCGCCCTGCTGGACGGGGCTCTCCGGGCGAAGGGAGGAGGATGGGCACTCCGGGCAGCTCCCCTCCTCGACGGCCACCCTCCCATCCAGCTGAGGGAAGGTTGGCGGAGTCGTTTGCCACGTCTGCCGGCAGCCGGCTTCTCCCTGCCCAGGGGAGGGGGCCAAGGGTGGGGGATGTGAGAGGACCTGCCCGCGCAGTGTCTTAGGGGCTGGCGCCGACGGGCCGCCCCTCGCGGCAGGCAGCGGAGCCCCATCGTCCCCTCTGGGCGCCTCTGCCCCGGGACGGGGACTGGGGCGCTGCAGTCACTTGGGGTCGCCCATCCCGGTCCCTGCGACAGCGGGGAGCTGACGTGGTCTCTCCAGCCAGGCCAAGCGGCGGCCGCGGCCAGCCCCCTCCCCGCCCAGAGGCTCTTCCAAGGCGGGCAGCAGTCCCTCTCTCAAGCCCCCTCTACTCCCCGAAGGGAGTCCCGGGCAGAGGTAACTGGCGAAGACAAACAAGAGCCCCGCCTCAGGGCGAGGGGCCTCTCTGGGGCGGAAAAGGCGAGGAGAGCGCCCGTCCTCGCCCCCCTTCCCTCCCCCATCACGGGCTGTGGGTCGCTGAGCAGGCGGATGCTATTCAGGCACACCAGAGAGTCTCCGCAGCCCCCGCTCTGGCGGGAGAGCCGCGATGGAGGGAGTGGGAGGGCTCCCGGACCGGGTCGGCACCGCCTCCTGACCACCCCTGAGCCAAACGCGGCTCGTCCCCTTCGCAGCCGGTCCTAGAGGAGGTGCCGGAGTGTATCCAGCCCCTATTTATCAGTTGCCTCCGGGGGGACGTGTATAGAAAGCATGGGAAAGATGAGACATGGCAGCCCACCTGAGAGGACCCCACAGGAGTTGTCCGGGGGCACTTCCAGCACGGGCACCGCCGAAAGCAGCGTCCCTGCGTGCCGGGAGAGCCAGCAGTACTCAGCTGAACAGCCCACCTGAAGCTGTCTCCGCGGACGGGACGGTTCCTCGCTATCCAGAGTACCGATGAAATGCAAAAGCCTGCAGTTTGGATAGAAAAAAACACAGCATTCGGAAAGGGTGGTCCGACGCAGTACGCCTGACCACAAAATAGGAGCGCAAGGAATTATGACAGATTGAAACATTGTAATAAAATTATATGGCATAAGCGGTACATGAGTATTCCATCAGTTTGTCTTTCATGTGAATGGTATCAATTTCGGATTTTAAATTAACCTGGATAGCGAAGATAACTGCTTGAAAGTTTATACCCATGTAAACCCAAAGTAGCTAAGTGAGCATAAAACAAGATAAAATAATAAATTAGACCAAAGCACTGCTGTCCCAGCATTTCCTGATGCCACTTCCAGTGAACAGTGTTTTCGTTTATTCGGACTTGTTCCTTGAAATCAATCATTGACTCTACAGTCAGAGTTTTTCTTCATTTTGACTGTGCTGCAACAGCAGAACAGTTATTGACTGATGATAATAGCAATTAGACTGTTTTGAGATAAAATCTGTTCTAATTGCATATGTATAAGCCTACTTTATGTATGTTTTCAAGAAATCATAGCCTTTTTCTAATAATGGAATACTCTGATGGTGCAGGAATGCAGACACATGTATCCTGACCAAATCCAACTAAACCACTATTCCCCTCCATCCTGGCTATGAAGTTTCCCATAGGAAAGACAAGCCCCCAACCTAAAGAAAGGAAAAGTTCTGCAAAGATAAAGATTTTCAACTACCATGCCTATCATAAAGGCTGAGAGAGACACGTAGCTGGAATCTCAGCAGCACACAAAAGCAGTTGAGATGATACAAAACTTTTTAATCTTCCAAAGCTTCCAATTCTTGGTGTGGTCCAGTCATTTCAGGATTTGTGCATATGGACAAGAAAAGGGAGTTACAAAAGAATAAATAATTCATTGGTATGGCTCTCTCTCCATGCCTACCAGTCTTTTTTCAGCAGTCCACCAGGGTGAAAAATCCATAACTGAAGTTCTCCAGGACCAATATCTTTGGCATAACAATCTCATATGTATACCTGATCTTTGGAACCTATGGAGTCCTTGGCCATTTTCTTCACTATCAGCCACCTGTAGTCTTCATATTTTGAGGAAAGCCGAGGAAGGAAAAAGAGGAATCTCTTTTACCTCACACTGATTCAATCCAACACCAAATGATTTTAGTAAAAACAAAATAATCTAATGATGGATAAAATGCTTTCTCTGTATCAACACACACATATGTGTGTAGATAGATTATAAATTAGTTGGTGATGTAGTAATGAGTTCTGGTATACCAAGTTGTACCACTGTTGGTCAGCTTATTGCTTAAGTGAGGATGAAATCACAATATTAAAAAGTTTTCCATTGCATCTTTATGACATAGCACTGTGAATGGACAGATACAGAGCCTCAGCTCCTGGGGACTTTCAGCATTTTCTTTATGAGAGATCAGAAAACAAAACTGCAATGAGCACCACTTGTAGCAGGTCCATCCATTCCTACAAATTCTCAACAGGCTTGGGAGTGATAAGATTAAGGACTCACAACTACATGAACCATGTATGCACCGGAAAATGCAAGAGGTAGAAATCAGTGGAGCAATTAAAAGTAAGCAAACAAGATCATGGGTTGTATTTGTGTGAAAATGTATTTGCATGGAATGTTGTGGATGATACCATATAAAGCTCTAATTATTGCTTGATATATATTTTATATATATTAAATATATATTATGTTATTATACCAATCAAAATCACACAGGAAATATTAGAGAAGACTGACAAATCACTGATACCTTGCCTTGAAATCAATTACTGAAAAAGTTTGCTGCACAGAGTAAAAGAAACCCATGAAAACAAACCATCAACCAGAACCATTTATAGCAGGTGGGAAAAGAATCAGTCTTTTTGTTATCTTGAGGTCCTGAGTTTCACTTTAGCATAACAATAAATGGTAGTTTTTCATATCAAAGTGATAATTTTCAGCTACAACAAAGAGTACTCATAATTACTCATAACTCACAATTAAAGGAAAGAAATCTGTCTCAATAAAGGAAGCACCTTTAACATGATCCTTCATTACGTGAATACCACTTGGTATGCATACCAACAGTCAAAAATAAGCAGCAGTGCAAGTAAAGGCTTGTTTGAGACAGTGCACCTCACTGAAGTTAGCTTCTGAAGTAACTAAATCCCCACAGGCAGTGGGTGTAGTTATCAAGTACATTTAAATCCCACTTTGAAAAATGAGGCAGCATGCAGACATAAATGATATTCAGCAACAAAACTCCCCTGCCAGTCCAGGCTTTTCCATGAGTAAAACTTGTCACCCCCTATCATCCTGATATACTTTCATCTCCTACAGCAGCTATGGACAGATCTCTGTTCTGCTTCAGGTGGAGTTAGAATCCGTCATTCTGGAAGGAGGATGCAGAGAAAATCATATGTGTTAATTACTTTTGGATGTCCTCACAACCTTCTACTCCCTATTCACTGAAAAGATAAGTAAGAGCTCCTGCTGCGAACTAGGGAAGGGTCTTAGAACATCTGAGTACAAGGACTCATGGCGTATGTTCATATCACAGAGGAAAATGTGATATCTCCTTGTATGCTCTTGTATCTCTCTTGTATCATCAGCTCAGGACAAGATTTGCATGGTCATCCCTTGCAAACTCCAATCTCACTGTACAGACACTTGATCATCAGGGATGTCTGAGTGAGAACAGAGGGAAAAGAAAACTGCAGTGAAGAATGCGTATCTTAGCTTGTACAGGAGTTTTCCTTTTTTAGTTTGCTCTGAGTCAATTTAGTTTTCCTTATCTGCTTCCAAATTCATAACTTACCCCTCATCTTAGTGTTGCCACATTCCAGATTATTTCTGACTGGTGTTGCCCAGCTGAACTCTTTGCTTTGTTTCCAGATTCTCATATTTCTCAGCTTTTTCCATGCTGCTGGAACTGCTGCCTCTATTGCAGGGCAGAGCTCCACTGAAGGGAAACACACAAGCTTGCTCTCTCTATTTCAGACACAAACATGAGTTTGGGACAAGAGGAATGGTATTCTTGATATTTATGTTGAATTTAAGTTGGCTTTCTCTTTGTTCAACCAAGATTGGAACAATATCTCAAGAACAGGAGAAAAAGTATACCTTGATGTCAAACATTTCAGGTTCTGAGAAGTTCTGTATCAAAAGCTTCAAAGCAAGCTTCTTACCATTGAAAGGTTAGCAAAAAGCAGACCACCTTTAAAGGGATATCTCATATTCAATGGGTGAAATTCTATCTTGTTATTGCCAGCCTTTGTTCCTGACTGATGGGGGTATCTCAAAGAAGCTGAAGTGGGAAATCCTTTCTTACAGGACTGACAGTGAAGATACCAGGAAGGCATTAGCCTGCCTATGAAAACCATCAGCACACTAAAAAGAGGTAGAAAATATGTTTGGTAAAACCAGGAATATGTGAGAATGAAAAACTATCTCCAACTACATCCTAATCTGATTTCCTTCTCTAGACTGATGACTGAAAAATAGTTTTACTTAATAATTCTTACCTCTAATATGTTATTTCCCCATAATTAGCCACTTTTTCTACATCCATCATTCTCTTTTCAACCAGTATTATTTTCTGAGCTCTGTTTCTTCTAAGTCATACTCCTCCCCCCCACCCCAACCCAACCAACAACCCCCTCCCCAACTCCAGCTTCCAGGTTATTTGTGAGTATACAGAATTACATTTGACAATTGCAGAATTGTTCCTTAAAAGTAAAACCATACCAGTTTTTACCCAGATTTCAGATTCTCAGTTCTTATTCTACCAAACTAACAATTGCTCATAAATTAGTTCAGAGCTGGAGTAGGGGCTCATTAATAGAGAACTAGAACAAAGAATGGTCACATTCCCATCCAGCAGAATCTAGTGCAGCACACCAGAGACTTTCACTGGTGCATGAATCACACTACTAAAAATGACAGCACTTTGGCTGTCATTCTCAATATCCTTGCCAAAATTAGGCTGATAGAAGTGAAAAATACCTTTCCATTCACTTGCTGCAGTATAAGATTCATAGTTTTCTTCTCTTGGTTTTTAACTATTTTTAATGTCTTACCTCCTATGGTCCATACTACCAGTTAAATCAAATTTAATTTAGAAATCTCACTAATGTGTTACATGATAAACATGTTGCATACATCAAAATTCAGTTTTCAGGCTATTAATGGTGTCAACAGATTCAAACTGGTCAGTCAGAGACATTATTTGAGAGTTTAACAGATCTTAGAATCTCATAATTTCAAGCTTCCAGATGATTTCCTTATTTCTTGCAACAAATGGAATGTTTGTGTACAATTATGTAAAAAGGGAGCATGATCGTATTTGCCACAGGACCAGCAGTCAAGCAGTTATTATCACCTGAAGCCACTGATTTACTAGTTAACCTCTGACAGTTTATCTCCTGAGTCCTTGCTTCTGCTGCATAGTGCATACAAGAGCCTTCATTTACATGATTTACAGAGATGTGATGTATGCTAATACTTTCATGCTGGTGCAGGTCTTTGAAGATATGCGGTTCAAAAGTAGTGCTAAATATTCTTCTTAGTCAACCCTGCCTTAATTTCCAGTGACACAGAAATGTTAATGTTTTGGCACAAGCAGACCTTGTGTCTGAGCTCTTATACCAGTCAGTGTTGTGTCTGTTCACTCAGCCCTACCTACACCTGGGTATTACATCTCTCCAAGTAACGAATACTTCAAGAGCTATCTTTCAGTCATCACCTGTACAATCCTGTTAGACTGCTTGCCACTCTTGTATGTGATCCTTGAATATTTATACTTCCACTAAGCAGAATGTCAGGCCTTATTTATTACTGAGTTGGTATAATGATAAGGTTGGGAAATGGCATTCTTACTATCTGAATTCAATAGTGGATATAATTCAGCTTTTCAGTTTTCTTCACACTACAAAGGTATCTGCAGAGGTCGTCTGGTCATTCAAATGCCACTTAGAAGATATTGTCTTGATGACTTGGTCTTTATTAGTCAGCTCTAAAGAAATGTGTGACTGATTATGGTTCTGAAGTCCTGAGACACTAGGTTTGGACCACAGCAAGGGGATTGTGCTCTAGCTAATATTTTTATTTCTTACATATACTTCTTAATGAGTTCCCCAGAAATTGATTATATTGTCTCTTGCAGAGGCTTTATTCCCCAAGTAAGGCTGTAAAAGAACCAGAGCAAACATGAAGCCCTCATCTTCAAGCCCTAATTTGAACAATATGTGTGTTTACAGAGAGCCAACTAACAACTGTTTTGCTATATGATCATGCTGATCAGAGATTTGCAGAAGTCTCTTGGGTAGGCAGAATGTAAACACATCTTGCATTTCAACAGAGGGATAGAAAACCAAGTCCAGGAAAAAGATGCAGAGAGGGACCAAGATGGGTTGTGGCCAAGGTCAGGCAATAGCTTAAGGCAGCCTTTCTGCTCACTAAATATGCCTGTGTATGTTTGTATGTGTATGGTATAATCTGTTCTTGAGGTTCAGTCCTACTCACACGATCATCTTCAAAGAAAGCAGCACTTTAGAAGTGTCTATAGTTCCTGGTCTTCCCCTATAATAAATAAATGTTCCAGGACTTGTTTCATGATTAGCTGACATGGGTTCTTTTATACTGCACATGAGTGTATAGTAAGCTGGGTACTATGTTCTGGGAAAACAGCTAGGCTCACTCAGCATAGAAAAGAGGCAGAGGGAAGGTGAGAAGCTTTGTAGAATGGCTGCCGTTCATCTGGCACCAGACATCTGCCTGTCTCCTAATGGGCTGGGAACTGCAGCTGTGAGGGAAGTAGGAGCAGTTTGCTGTGTGGGAAACATTGCAGCAGGGCATGAGAGAAGCTGCGCTAGCAGACAAATGTGGCCTTGTCTGGAGTGGGTACAAACACTGTAGAGCAATGGGCATCACTTTTCACTTTATTTCTGGATTGTTCTCTAAGAACTACTTAACACAACTGAGTCTGAACAACTACTAATGGAAAGCTGCAGGTCCCAGACACGACATTGCTCCAGCTCATACAGAGTTCTTCACTTGCTTTTCTATAAGCTCCCATGCTTCACTGCTATGATTTATTATAATAGTTTCTTGGATCATACTGTGTGGCCTTTGATGGCAGATGAAGCACTCGTTGAAATAAAATACTCTGTAGCTGCACTAATTGGAAAAGGAAACTCAGAGCCTTATCAGTCTTCACACACAATGTAAGCACAAAGATGTGAACTGATACCCACAGGTGATATAACAAATGATCTGCCACCAGCTGAGCTGTTATCAGGGTCTATGAGCATGAGGAATAATCTGTGCAAAACATGGAAAAATGACATTGTTTTATCTCTGTTCCCTTAAGGAGTAAGGTAACTTGTATTAGTTTGCACTTTACATGAATTGGGTATGTGAACACACACAATAACATAAACAGTTGTTATGTAAACATGTCTTAATTTGACTGTTTGTATGGGTTTATACCTGTGTCCACCAAAACCTATGTAACTGTAGGAGTTTGTTGTGCTCTTTAGGGGAAGGAGAACCTAAATCTCTACTTCACATAATGTTTGGTATGATTTTGCTGTGGTATCAGTACCAGGAACTGCCTGTTACACTGAAAGATTTCTGTTGGTGTTTATATAGTGTGTTCAGCCTTTTCTCTGAACTGATTGGCAGTTACTTTCTAATGGATTGGTCCCAAGATCTGTTTTAAAAAAAGAAAATAAAAGCAACTAGGAAGCAAAGGTAAGAGTTCTTCATCGCTAACACTGTAGCAGTTCATGTCCATCTGAGAGTGTAGTTAAGAAATTGAGGAAAGTGCCGATGTTACCTCCTCATGTGTCATGCAACAGCTGTCACCCAAAGTGGTGACTTACTTTCGACTGAGCTCTCTGTGCTCAAGGAACTGGGAAGCTGCATTTCTTCCCCCAGCAGACTAGGCAGAGTGAAACTTTTGCCTAGTTGCCTGGTGTTTTAAAGATTCTAAAGCAGCAGAGAAATCATGAGTCAGAATAGGCCCAAGGAATGTTTTCCAACCAAAACAGTTTATTTAAGTAAAGTGCAGTCTGAAGAATGGGGGCAGGGAGGGAGACAGGACTTCAGCTCAGACATTCTTATGATTTTAGCTGAAGTTTTTCACATCCTGGGAGGAGTTAGTTTTCTTAACCCTCTCATTAGAAGGATCTGAATAGCTACAGGTGGTGCCGCAGACAACCAGTTCATCTTTTTCTTAAGGCAACAGAGTATATTTTTTTGAGAGTTAGAGGAGTAGAACAAAGACAATCAGAATATCTGATATTTATACTAGTTTTAATCTGGTGTAACTAGTAAATTAAATGATTTTTTTCAGAGTGCTACTAGTTTGAGAATCAAAATTATCTATATCTTTAGATATTCCTTTATGTTTGCTGCTGTCGGCATTAGAAGAGTAATACTGCTATTGAAAATTGCATGAATTCTGCCCTGAAAACTCTGCATGGAGATCACAGAAAATGGGTAATGTCTGACAATGTGCAGTATTGCCAGTTACCTACATATTTACAGATGCATATACATAGTGCTAAACTGGCACATTTTTTTTCTGTCCCCTTGTCCTTCTTGTCCTCTACTGTTAAAAAGACTGAACACCCAAACCAGCCTTGTCTGACTTTTGTTTCCACTGTGCTCTAGGGAGCTGCTGCAAAACTATTTTGTGGTTTGCCTTGATGCAGTGCAGCTGTTGGGAGGTACAGTATCTCTCCAGCCTTGTGAATACTCTTTTATAGCTGCAGCCATTTCCCGCCCCTCCGCCTCCCCCCCCCATACTAAAACAGCTTGCATCTCCTTGGTTTCAGTATTAAGGAAGAGTTTAATGCTGAATATTCTCCTTATTCTGAAGTGTAGTAAGAGAGGAGGGGGAGAGAAGCAACTACAAACATCTTGGCATTATGAAAATTAAGAGAGAGTCACCACTGACTGGAAATAATTGTAGATAAACCACTCTTTTCTTTCATGCAGCCCTTCAGAAGAAAAGGGATGTTAGTCTCAGAGGAAGTCTGAGCAGAAATGGTCAGCAGCATCCTTGGGATTACCTGAAAGAAGGGGGCTTAAAATAACATAAAGATGTTAGAACCCACTTTTTTTTTTTTTTAATAGAACCCACTTTTAACAATAAAGCTTTTCAGTTTTTCTGCTTCTCTAATTCTCTTCAATGCTGTTCAGCATTTCACAGGCTGTTGGCTTGCAGCATATGAACATGGACCCCAAAGCTGAAAGCTCAGAGAAGGACACACCCTTTGGTCAGCGTAATAACCATTTGTCTTTCAGCAAAATCCACATGACTCATAGTTTTTTAACCACACACATTAAAGTACTAAATATATCTCTTACTCTGAGATATATATGAAAGGCAGCAGGGTTCAACAGTAGTCTCTATCTGGCTGTGGCATCTAGCAATCCTCTCTTATTTAAACATAATGTCCAACAAAGACCTGATTTTAGCTGTCAGCAGCAACTTATCCAGAGTAATTGCTTTGTGTGCACCACACTTCTCGAACATTTATTCACCTGACTCCACGACCTGCAACTGAAGAAAAATAAAATTGTTTCTACAATAAATATTAAATTAGAAAATTGTGAAGTGCCTTGGTGTAGGTTTACTGAGAACCTTCAATGTGACTGAAACTCACTGGCAATTTGTATTACTTTGGTTCCTATAGTTTGGGGTGCAGTCACTCCTAGAGAGATGCTCACTTTACTGGCTTACTGTTCTCAGAAAGATTTAACCTCTGTGTGTCAGTTGGCCAAAGCCCAAATGACCTTGGTCGATAACAAACTCTTCTTAAAAAATGTATATATCCCATTTTGACCACCCCAATCAATTCTGCATGTGAAAAAACCCTATAAAATTTATATAGTAAAGTATCAGATCTGCTTAGTTCTCCAGAAAATTGCATTTAACACTGTGATAAGGCTGGAAAGATTTTTATTTCATGAAGACTGACTTTTAATACAGCTGAGCATTTATTGCCGAGATGTGAACTGTTGGAAATTGTTGGAAAACTGTTTGAATGGGCCTGCCCTTTTAATTGCATTGCATATCAGATAATGCTGTTTCCTTTTCACTCCACTCCTTATTAGTCTGGAGCAAATAGATTATAACTGCCAACAAACAGGCCGAAAAACAGAGTCTTTCAATTTCTAAGGACGAGTGTGGTCAGAAACACCTGTCTAGTTCATGCACCCAGTGGTACAGATGCTGAAGAGAAATGAGATTTGAAAAGATTCCTATCATCATGATCCTGGAGTGCCTTGGCAGGCAGTCCCACAGAAAGCGACTTCCAAGTATGAGGAAGAAAGAAGATGAGGAAGTACTTTCAAAAGAAATCCTACCAATCCTAGGCAGTTTCCTTGAAATCCCTCTATCTGAAAAGCAGAACCCTTGTTTGGAGATTTTACTGCTGAGCCACGTTTGCTTGTGTCTCAGGGAGAGGGCTGGAGAGCAATAGTGTGATCTGTTCCAGCTAGTTATCCATGTGGCAGTCCTGCTCTTGCTGCAATAGGATTCCTTCATCATTACGTTTCTTTTGGGCTCCAGGGGCAGTTCAGCTCTCAGAATCCACACTTAAAACTATGAGACTTTGAAAAAAAAGAGAAAAGCCTCATTCTGCCCTCCCCCCACCATAGTCTGAACATGAAATATTTGCAGTAGCCGCAGGGCAGTCTCTGCCTGTCCCCACAATGGGCTGCAGGCACTATGATGCTGTGCCTGCAATACCTAGAAAGCACATCGCCAGCTCTGTGTGTTTGACCTGGGAAGTGAACTTCCCTCAGGACCTGGGGAGACCTGGGTACTAGGGAAGATTGACACTTCACAACATGATGAGTGGGGGTTTCCTGCTCTGGCTAATAAGGGAAAAGCTGGAGAATAGCTTGCCTGTTGGTGGGTTTTTTTGGTTTTGGTTGTTTTTTTTGGTTTGGTTTGGTTTTTTTTTCCCCTCTCCTGCGTTGTAGTAGGAATTCATGGACTGAAATCACATCCTGGACTTAACCTCCTATGTTGATCTCCTTGGGATTGAGTCATTGGTTTGTGCATGTCTTTTCTGACATGGGAGTTGCTGATGGATGTGCAGATTGACCCTAGCCATTCCTGCTTATTCCTGGGCTATGGTGGTGCCTGGGAAGAGCTGGCCTATGTTTTATCATGTGCCATATATGCATAGACACAAAGCTGTGTACTAATCTGTGTATATGAAAGACAAACTAAATGCAAACAATAAATTTGTCAGAAATTTATTGTTTTCCTATACGCTATAAATTGGTAAAAACCTTTAAATGAACACATACAGATCTAGATGCATCCTAAATGTGCAAAAGCTGGTAGTGCTTATAATGGTAAAATACTTGTAGAGCAATGGTCTTTTCCTAAGATTTCTTTTCAAAAGGAAAGAAGAAAATGTTTTTCTCTTCAAATCCTTTTGACTGGCAGGACTCTATTAAACAAAAAACCAAAAACCTTATCTATTATTCCTCTGATTCTAGTCAATTATTTAAAATGGCCATTAATGACACACGGTTGTGTGCTTACTCTGTACTTAGCTGCTCCCACATAATTCTAAGATTCAGAAAAACCATAAAAATATACTACAGACAGTCTTTACAGGAAAATCTAAAGTTACAAAACCAACTAAGATCTAAAGTTTATTCACTTAATTAAAAAAAAGGCAAGGATTTTTTGTGATTTTTCCCAAAGTATCTTGTTTGATTTACTGATGATCAAACAATAATTGATGCAATGTGCTGTTACTTTCACCTGTAGGTGCTCATGTAATCTATCTGGATAAGTGGTATGAGCTTTATGGCTTTCAGTGAGCTAATCTTTATAGAATTTCTCTGTTATTGGTGAAACAGTTTGAATAAATGGCTAAAAATCTTGGGCTAAAAAATAAGCGCCTTACAGTTTCTTTCATATGTATTCTTCTTTTTATGTGGTCTGTCTCCTTTTCATGTGGCATCGATACCTGTGTATGGTAGGTTTAGTGGATTTAAAGACAAACTATTTGAAGGACCCAGTGTTGTCCCTACTTAATATACAGTTGCATTTGATGGTCTGATATCTCAACAGCTGCAGAAAAAGTTGGTTCCATTCCCATGTGGTCCTGGCTGCAGAGTTTCTCTTGTGCCCAGCTGAGCTCTTCTCTAACTCTTGGTGAACAAGCTCTGTTTGCTAAACCAGCTGTAAACCGCTGATTTTTATTTTTCTATCTGTTTTTTGGCAGTTTAGTAGGCTGAATTGCCTCACAAAATCATCAGACAGACTTTGTACTCTGAAATTGCCCCTTTTAAGCTGTAATTTCTCAGCTTCAACCAGTTTTCCATTTAAATATTCATCTTTGTCACACTGCTTGATTTGCATTTACAAATTATTAAATCTCAGTCTGGGATTTCTTACTGGAATCCTTACTTATGAATTTTCCACATTTCATTTTACATATCCAAAATATTCTACTAATTGTGATATCTTCCTCTCAATTTGCTACTTCAGTTATACTAGAATTAATCAAAGCTAACCTGTATCAAGGTCTATCTCCATAAAGAAAAATTATGTTATAGAGAACATTTCCCTTTCATTTTTTCCAAGCATAATATCTCTTCACCCTTCTTTCTAGGACATATGAAAATTTCTCTTGCTCAGTCCTTTTGAATTCTTCCTGGATGCATAGAAAGCCAGTTGCAAACAGAGACAAAACCCAATGAGAAGATCCTGAATCAGCCAACAAAATACATTATGCAGTGTTGCACTTAAAATGAAACTCAAAAAAGAGTTCCCTGAGCAGTTTGCCATAAGTCTAATTTTTATTGTTTGCAACTTTAGCTTAGTTGACGATGAACATAAAAATGGAAGCACTATTTTTCCAAATAGTTCCCAATCTGCTTTGACTAGTCATTTAAATAAATACAAGAAAAGGGAAGATTGTCCTATAGTTAGAAAACAGTGAGATGTGGCTCATATTTCTGGATTGCTATAGATTTCTTGACTAGGTGTGCAGCTTCTGTTACTTACAAATATTTCATTTGTATTGCTGACTGTAGCTTCTCACTCCCAAGCGCTACAGCTCTTGTATGTAACAGCCAGCTGCCACCAGGAGAAATGCAGTGTGCTTTCACTTCATCACATCCTGTCTGTCCGAAATCATAAAGGAAGTGCTTAGTTTCAGTTTAGGTGCAGAGAATTTATCTATGTGTCTATGAGCACTCTTGTGCCTCTTGTCCACAGGCCCAGGAAACAGACCTTGCTCATTGTATCTACTAGTATAGATTCTACCACAGACAATTATTAGGAAGCATAGGGCATTGGAATATGACACAAATCTCGCCTCTCTTCTAAAAGTAAGCATATTCCATCGTGCTTTAGTTAGGATCCTCTGTAAAACCAGGATTTCCAGGCAAAAGCTGCTCCCTGTGTGATGACACTTTAGTGTATCTTTAGTATCATTTCATAATTCTTGCATGCAAAATATATGAGGAATTGCTGGAGTAGATGCCAGAACCCAGGATTTGGCTGATGATCCCATATAACAGCTTGATATCTGTGCTCCTGCATTTTTATATGAAGACTGTGACTGCTGTACCTTGAACTGAGCAAATATTAGTTCAAGTAATGGACACAAGAGGATCTTAATGAAACCTCTTTAATTTGGGCCCATCTAGGCACAGGCATGCATGTGTGTGAAAACCTGCAAGAAAATGGCTACTCAGTCTTTTACATTAGCTGAGCCTGTAAGAGATCCAGTAGCTATACCTCTGTCTCCTAAATTACTTTTTTTTGGAGAAAATCTGGCAACATAAGGATTCTCATGGACATATTTGACTGGGCAAGTTGTTTCTGGATGTCTGGGATATTAGTGCTTAGTCTGAATTTTAAAAATAGTGGTGGATCTCATGTTTAACTTCTCTGTACATCAGTTCCTCAAGGATTAATTACAAGCAGCAGGAGGTCCTTGTCCTATAATCCTACCGTGACAATAAAGTCAATAGAATTGTTGTGAAGCACTGAGAGGCTTTGAAAATTTGAGAATATTTTTGCTACTGGAAATTACTTCTTGAAAGTTAAATAAAAGACTAAGTTTTGCATATAAAACATGGAAATAGGCAAAAGTTAGGCTATATACTTAGGCTATAAAAGAATATTTGTGTTGGTCCTCTTTCCATAAATTATTACTGTTTGAAAAATCCTTCTCACAGGAAGTCCTAGGTCTTCTAAAATAATTTAAAATAAAAACAATGTAGAGTTCAACTCTGGATAAAAATGTGTGAAATTAAGGCAATTCATTATAAAACTCAAAGAACAGTGTTAAATATTTACAGAAACACTTCAGTCTTGTGAGATAAAATGCTGGAGCAACCTAAGAAATTATTTTGTCCTCTTTTCAGCTTATTCACACTTCAGCATGGGAAGTTACCTACTTAACCATGGAAGTGTAGCTTGTTCTGATACAGGAAACTATTTACTATGGAATTTGCTGCTGACTGAGGTTTTTTATATGAAATGTTTTTCACACATACGAGCATACCATGCACATATATGTATGTATGTGCAAACCCACACATACACACATCACATGGTATTCTCAGCTTCTGTACTTATAAATATATGAATGACCCATTTAAATGCACAAAACAGCAATCTGACAGAAACATTAACTGTTTACTAAATCGAATAATGTTTGAACTAAATTTTTGACATTAGAAAGAAGTACACCTACAGTTACAGGACTGATCTTATGACTAAGGTGTGGATACTATTTTTTCTGTGCAGAAGAGTTGATGGGACACAGTGGAAGTGAAAGCGAGGAAAACTATAGAAATGCAATTTCTCTAGAAATGTAGCACCATATTATTAGCTGACTTAGCTGCATTTCTCTCAGTGGAGCTGCATGTATTTACGCCAGTCAAGTCCCAGACCCAGATTCACTTCCACTGTTGCTCTTTGAATACATGTCAAACAAGGTATAGCTTAAACAAGAAACAGATGTGGATGACTGTAGCTGAGCTGCAGAATATTTATAGGCTCCATACGTGTTAATTTTCCATACATTTCTAACAGGATTGCTGAAATAGTTCTAAAATCTTGTAACCAATGGACTCTGATTGGTGAGAAAGGCTTCTTCATTTGCTGCAAATCATCTTTCATTTCTGCCTTCCCTGTTTAGATAGCACTACATTTAGTTTGAATTGTTTTCAGCCTTTTCTGCTAAGGATCATGGGAGCCCACACTTAAGTGATTGCAAATGTTTCTGCAGTAATCGTTTCCACTGCAGACGCCAGCTGGATCGCCCCCATTAACTTGCTGAAACTTCTGTCCTTTGCTTTTCAGAAAAATAAAAACACAGTGAGATGAATATTTTTAATTTGTATAAATATGGTCCTGAAAACCATAGGTGCAGGTATATAGGAATGTATAAAGTGAGCAATCCTGGAAGCAGAGAAGCACCATAGTAAAAATTCTTTTTCAGTGCTCTGTGGTTTTGGAAGGGAGACCAAAAGAAAAATGAGAGGTTTCCAGAAAAAACAGAGTTATGGGCCAAACTAAGCAAAATACTTAAAGTGAGCAAAGCAAAGCAAGAATCTGTTAACAGTTTGTAGCAAGAAACTGTATTTTCTTTTCCAGCCTCCTACCCCGGGAACTTTGTGTTAACATCAAACAAAGAACACAATAGGAATAAACAGATTGCTGGTGATGCACTGGTTGGGTGAAAAATAGGCTATTCCAAAGCTAAAATAATGACAGCTTTTGGATGTGTTTTAATTTTTTAATGGAAGGTTCGCTTCTGTTGTTCACTTACAAATCGAGACGAGATCACTGCCGTGCCTTAACTGTGCCCATGCTGTCAGATTTGTTGTGCTTTTTCAAATGAAAGAACCTTTCTTTAATAAGAAGAGGTACAGTTTAATTTACCCCTTGAATTTCAGGAGCAAGAAGAAAGGTTAGGAAGATTTAAAAGTTCTTTTTTCCTTTCCTGTGCTGTTTGTGCAGTCTGAAATGAAGGCGGAGAGAATCCAGTTTTCCCACTGCAAGAATTTCCATGGCTGCATTTCCTGCTGAGTAAGTCCTCACAGTCCACAGTGCCTTGTGCAGCTTTAATACTAAAATCTTGAGCATCATATCTGTTGGCTTGTTCATTATTCCAGTTTTCCTCACCATTACAGAGCAGTTCTGCAGGGGATGTCAAATGGACTAAGCTTGCAACCAAGACTTCCAGCCTCTGCAGCTGCTGACCTATCTTGTATGTTTAAATTGACTTCCGCAGGACCCAACTTGCCACGTATGTCCCTTCTCTGAGTGGCTCACAGGAATGCAAAGAAGTTGTGTTGGCTCCCTGTGCTTGCGGTAGTGTAAAAATGTTGCTGGTGGTTTGCAGACTGGTTTTGCATCAAAAGAGAGTGTTCATCTCTCTATGAAAAAAGAAAAAGGTAATGCCTCTGAATTTCAGAAAAATCACCTGAAGAATGGATTGTTCTGCAGAGGTGATATGAACAGTGCATATTGTGGGAAGTCTGATATATTTATCTATTCCTCTTCAGTTTGAACAGGTGGACTGGTCAAAACAATAGCTAATGAGATAGAAGGGGTATGTTTCTAGCAAAAATGTCCCACTGCACTTCCATAGTGTGAGTGTCTAATGCAGCAAAATGATGAAAATTACATCAGACGCTGGACCATTGTAGATAAAGTGAGGAGAAGCACTCTCTACTGTTATGCATCTGGAGATGTCTAGAACATGACTTAAATGGAAATGCCTTGAACAATAACTTTCTCCGTGCTATTCTCCCCAGTTCAGAAGATACACAGTGGGTAACTTGTATCTTGAATGAACTTTTGCCCCACAATGTAGTCTTGTCTCTGGTCTGTCTCTTGTTGGTGGTGACTGGACTCTCCAGAAGGACCTTGGACCTGATTCCATGTATGCTGAATCTGATGGATCCCGCTGCCAGCACCTGGATCTGCCTGCTGTATCGCAGTCAGCTACTCCTACCTTTCTGGATACTGTTATTAGACAAGTTTTAAAACATTTCTAATTTATATTTGAATGTGGAATTAAAGAAAATGAAAGAAGCCTGAGTGGCAGGTTTGTGAGTAGACCCAGGCTTGAACACAAGACAGTTACCATATTTTGATGTCTCAAAACATTTTACTTTGGTTGGCTAAGGAAGTGAGGAGGTTTCTGTAAGTAGAAAAAATGGTCATAAATTATTTGAAGAAAAAAAATTTGTTTACTGAGGCACCACATCTCAGATAGTATCTAGAAATGAACACACACATACATACACATTGAAGACTCCTGTGGTACTCCGCATTGTAAAGAAAGCACCATTCTTTGTGTTCTGGTGAAACTCAGTATACTGTGCAATTGTATTCTCATTAGTTAAGTTACACTCTTGCTTGTTATGGAACCTGTGTCATCATGTTATACATACCTCTATTTTTTGACTTTAACTTCAGTATCCTACTTCAGTAAGAAGTACAGGAATTCGTAAAACCTCCATGTACTTTGGAAGAATGTCATACCAATTTATCATCCTGCTACTCACTAGACTTTTTTGAACAATTGGATAAAATTAGAAATGCAAGAAATAATTTTTTTATTGTCCATCAAAATGGTTACTGAATTTTTTTTTCTCAGTATGACTTCTGGCTGGTCATTGGTTGTTCTAAAACTGATATGAAAAATAAGTTAAACAGAATGCTTTTAGGGTGAGTTCATTTTCCTTACCAACCTGTAACTGATCACTGAGAACATCAGCGTGTCTGGATGACAAGAGGAAGTGTGAATGGAAGGTGTTTAAGGATGTTATACTAGAACTGAAGAAGCAAAGTCTCTGGTAAATGCAATTCAATGCCAGTAGCTTATATACAGATGTATCAACTGAGCCCCTCAACCTCCCGGAACTCCGCCTTCAGAGCAAAACCAAAGACTCTGAAATGAAAAATCCTACAGAAATAAAAATTCATGATGTTTTGCAGTACACATGGCTCCCTGGTCGTAAGCAACTTCATTTTATGGATAAATGGCACTGTAGAACCTCCTGCTGAGAAAAGTAAATATAAACATGGGACCCCCTCCTTCATTTCATAGACATTAAAGCAGCAGTCATGTGATACAGCTGGAATTTGTGCAAGGCCTTTCTCATTAACCTAGAAACTGTAGCCAACTGAATGCCACAGCCTGAGAGATATGCTTCGATGTATAAACAAAACCCTACGGAAAGAATGGCCACGTTGCAGTCTGCTTAGTTTAACTTCCTTTCCCAAAGTGTTAGGGCTTTTTAAAAGAGAAATATTTTCTTCTTTTTTGAAAGTCCTCATACCGCTATTATCTCCTCTGCCTTAGAGAGAGAAAGAAAATATTTAAGTTGCTGTTATTACTAGTTTGCACTAGTGAGAAAAAGAGCAATCTGGAAATGATAGGAAAACATTTTATCCTAGCAACTTAAGAGTGAACTATGGTATCAGTGACAGCCAAGTTTGGCTTCCTTGGACAAACCATTTGCAGGAAAGCAGAGCAAATGCCACCAGGCCCTGAGTCCTGTGATCTGAAGTCTCAGGCCTGTTTTTTTGGCAAATGTGAAAATCAGTAGTTCCCATCCTTGCTGCTCCACTAATAACCCTGGTTCCAGCAGTGCAGGGACCTCTCCCATTGGCTGACTGGGACTATGCCCAGAGGAGGAGATGCTGAGAGGACAACAGAGCACTTCACCCCATGGCCAGCACTGCAACTGTGCTTTATATGAACATCTGTAATTTGGAAACTTTCCATATTGTTAAGCCATTGGTTTAGTTTCCAACTTAATCAAGATAAATATTTTCATAATGTGAAATAAGATTTCTTGATATTTATTAATTGTTATAGAATTAATATCTAAAAAAAGTTAAGTGGTATGGATACTTGAGAACAGGTAAAATAAGTGCTGGTACTCACAACTCAAGGTAACAGAGTTTGCTCCACTGCTTCTCACAAGTCTCTTCAGAGTATGAACAGTTTCACTGGAACTCATGATGCACTTTAACCTTGTAATTGAAAGATCACTTCAGAGATATTGTGGCATTTCTATCTTTATCCAATTGTGGAACCTGAAGAGTCCTTGATCTCCATTACATGCTTGTGGTAATGCTGCTGGGTTGAAATCCTGGGTCCTACTGAAGCCAATTGTTTTCTCTGAATATAGCCTGTTTTCGCTGAATATAGCCTCTTCCAGTTTGACCCCTCTCTATTAACACTGTATGGGGCTACACAGGAACTTCCCTGAACATCAGCAGAAAGGGAAACAAAAAGCTTTTCTGCTTGGAAAAAACCCGCCCACACACTAACATGTCAGGATACCCAAAAGGCGAATATGGTGCAGTCTCTCTTTCACAGTTTAATTCTTCAATCACATTTCTTAAACTAACAAGGCTTAAGCAATTGTAGCGTCTTTCTGTTCCCATCCTAATATTTCAACTTTCTGGCAGTTTTTAACTACTGAGAGAGGGTTAGAGGCCTTGGAAATATTACTGTGTTACAAGTTCTGTGGAAACAGGATGCTGAGTGGAAGAGACAAACCTGAGTTAGAGCTTCTACATCCTGCTCCGGGGAAGTGACACTTGAGATCATGGTCGTGTTATTGGACACCAGGTAATTCAGAAAAGGCAGAGGAAACCAGACTTAATTTCTTTTGCTGCTCAGGAAGCTGCTTGATTTTTCTTCTTACTTCTGTCTTTGAGTGTTTTGTTGTTTATTGTTTGTTTCTTTTAATTGTTTTTTTATTTGCTTGTTTGTTTGTTACGTTTTGTTTTGTTTTGTTTAGGCCGCTGAACAAGTTCCTAGGAGGACAAGTTCTGGTATAGGTTTGAACCAGCTCCATAACTTACACTTCCCAGGGGTTCTCTATTGACATGAAACCTCCCAGTAGCTGTCACTCTGAAATTTTTAACCACTTAAACTGGCCAAAATGGAACTATAAAGGGAGTAAATCCTTGGTTCTTTGGTCTCTGCTGTCTTGGTATAGTTATTAATGCCCTTTGACTTCCTCACTGTGTAGGTAAAAAGCTGGAAAGCAGTAAGAAGCTAAGAATTTTTTTTGGGGTGTCAAATATTTTTAAATCTCCAGTGGGAAAAATCAGAATGCGTGAAGAAATGCATGAAATGCATTGCTAACAATGGGCTATTATGAGGGGAGCACTAAAAATGGTGTGGGGAGATATTGTGTTAGTGAATAAAAATTTTGGTTTCCTACAGAAAATTACAGCTGGTCTAAAACAATCTATCTGAGAGCTGTGCCAGGTATCCAAAAACATTTCTGAAAAGAAAATAATATCCGTTTGTTTGAACATTTTCCCACAGTTTTAATTCTTCTACTATTTTGAATTTGACTCTATAGCTTTAAAATATTCTTTTAATTTAGATGTGTAATGCGTTTAATTTCCTTATTGAGAACTAAAATATTATAACTTGGATAAACAAGTCCAGAAAGACTGGTCAGATGGTAGTTTGCCTGTGCTAAACTTTATGCACACAAACATACTACCTCTTTTCCTGGTCTGAACTGTAGAGGCTCTTAAGCACCTACTTCAGGAGAGGCTTTGGTGAGGTTGCACAGAGCCCACTGTATCACTAAGTCCAACGAAAATAGTTGAGGCTGAATGAACTAGTCATTCACATGATAGGCTTTTTAAGCTATCCACACAGAGCCTAACCACATAAGGGAATAGAAACCACCAGCATAGCCACCTGGGGAGTTCATTAATGAGCCAGATGTTTCTGAAAAATAAATACTTCCTTCAGCCTGGCATCTAAGTCCTGTAGGTCTCTATCAGAGGAAGGGTATTAATGTAGCAGATTTGGATGGCAACCACCTGCTATCCTGCCATGACACTGCAGCCACTTCATGCCCCTTTGGTTTTTTGTAAAATAGACATAAGAGTTTTAAGTTTTTATCAGTGTTCAGGACACACATATGGATGTCTGTACAGGGTGATTAGACATCAGATGGATTTGTGCACACATTTCATTTTGCATTTCATACAATCTTAGAATTTATGTCGTAAATATTGTGCAAATTACTCAGTTCTCTCCATTATGGAAAAGGGGATACTGCCTCTGTTCTCCACACAAGAAGATTATGTTTGAGTCATTCTATAAGGCACTTGGAATAGGCAAAAGAATTAACTGAACATCTGTCACCAGCTGAGGTAACTCCATAGCAGTATTTATTTTCTAGATAATCCAACACTGATCTGTGTAGTTGTCTTTATGATTTTTTTTAACTTTTCAAAAACGTTTGAAAAGTAATACTTGGATAAATTAATGTTCATCTTTAAATGTCTATATCAACTTGCTTCTGTCTAGATAAAATATGACTTTTGGGAAAACCTCACTTATTTCTTTTTTTCTCTGAATTCTGATATTTATTCCTCCCAATAAAAAACTTTTTGTGGTCACTTTCAAGTCTCTGTATGTCCCTGTTCTTTTCTGCATGCTTTGATGTCTCAGACTAAGTATGAATGTTAGTAATTATTAATAATCAGCCTAATGCCAGCTCTGATAATCAGAAGGATCATTTTTACAGCAGGCATTGCAGCAGGCTCTTGTGTCCTCAGACACATCAGGCCTGATAGATGGTTGAGTGAATACACACTCTTTTATTTTCTGGGAGCACCTGCAGCAAAATGCTGTACGGGAGCTCAGAGCTGGCATCCTGGGCTCTAAGGAACAATTGAGTAACATGGACTAAACTATTCCAGAAAGACTTCTGAGGCATGCACATGGCTGCCCTAATATCAGTCCTAATGGTTAGTGTTTGGCCAAGCATGTGTTAGAAGAAAATCTTACATGGCTTTAACAATGTCTGAAATAATTTTAACCACAGGTGCTTATCACAGTAAACAACATTAGAGCATCACAACAAGTTAACTCCAGCCATACAGTTAAATAGGTGGAAAAAGTGCATGAAGAAAAGGCTTTCTCTAATTAATTATCTAATTAATACTTTGTCACTTTTAGGGGCTGAGCAAACAAATCAGGTGTTCCTGTTTGTGTTATTATCCCTACTGGGATTAATCCATACAGGTGGTGACTGTTTGGCCTTGCTAAGGTAGTGATGAATTGTTCCCAGATCATCTCTTTATAGAATTGCAAATACATGTAAGTGCTTTTAAATGAAGAGGTTTAGACACACACTGCTAAAAAACTTTTCCATGGGCCAAAACCAGGTAAGGTATCTCACACATGTGGCTCAAAGTTCCTCTCTCAACCCCTAGATCAAAAAAGCCGAGTTTTCCTGTATGGTGGCTATTCAGAATGTGAACACAGTGGTATGGAAGCTAGCTGAGAATGACATTTATGTCTACATGGAACTGCAACAGCACCTGAAGCCATCAGAACCTGAGGCTCCACACTGGGTTAGGAGCAGCGTTGGCTCTCTGTGTCTGTCAGGCTTTGACTCCAAAGAGAGCTCGGATATGTGCGTGTGAAATTGCACTACATTGTCTTGATCTCTCCTCAGTCTCTCTGTGCCTCCCTTCTTCCCTAATTCACAGAGAAGCCACTTGAGAGGCTTTTGGATATAGAGGTAGTAAGTTCCTAGTTTCGTAAATGGAATTAGGTACTTGATTGTAAACAGTGAAGTTTGAAGTGTATAACATCCCCTGCCAAGTCTGACTGAGATGTGAGAGGCAGAAGGGCAGAAATTAGCAAGCATTTGGGCAGAGCTTTATGCCTTGAGTTACTTCTGCAGTGAATTTCACTTCTGTAGTGACTGAAGAGCACTGAAGAACTCCTGCTGATGTGGCACCAGAATTTCCAAATTCGTCAAGTAGAAGGTATTCCTGTTACCTCCGCCTCCTTTTGTGCGCTGGAGCCCTACAGACGTGGCAGCTTCCTGAACTGCTTCCCAATTATATGGTATGCATGTTGTATATCCCTTGGTGACCACCAGGACAAGAAGAGAGATAATACTTCCAAATTAAGAGCCACACAGGAGAAAAAAACCCCAAACAAAAACCGAAAAAAAAGTGAGGAGTCAGGAATAAAAGCATTAAAAGTGAAGACCTATTTTCTTTTTTTTCCCTTTGCACAGAAAAGTTTTGTAGCAGCTCATCCTGATGCACTGAGACTTACTAGATCTTGGGATCTGAGTTGTGTTTGTTACAGTTCCTCAGTAATGTAAAAAATATTGTTATTATTTCACTAAAGCTTGCAAGGATGAAACATTTGCAAGGGAAATCTTCAGTCTCTTTTGCCTGCCTCTTCTGAAATGGGAGAAGCTGGGAGGCAAGATGACTCACTCTCTTTCTGGGACTTTTAATTTTAAAGTGTCTGGAGCTGCTGTGAGTGAGGCCAGGCTGTGGAACACCCCGAGCCTGGAAGGGTTTTATTACCCCCTTCCACGTCATCCTGCAGTTCTCAAATCCCTGGAAGAAATATTCAAGCAGAGCAGGGGGGAAGGGAATCCTTTGCTTTTGACCTGCAAGTTTTTGTGTATTCCAATAAAGTGTTTGGATCTTTTGCCCACAAGCATACATTTTGTCATTTGTTCCAAGAGCATTTCTGCTTCCCATGGGTTTGTTTGGAACAGCAGAGAGGCTAACATTTTCCTTTGTACCACGGAAAAGGACATTTTGCCCCATCCTCTGTGCCTGTACTTTGCTATTGTGAGTTAGAAGCTGCCGCATCACCTCTGAATTTTTCTGTTCTTAAATACAAAAGTATTTGGGTGTAAAAAAGCAATACTAGGGATGTGCCAGTATTTCTGAAAAATTTCTAAAAAGTGAGGTAAAGGAGGAGGACGGTTCTCCATTTAATACCTTGACTAGAATATAGTTTACCACTGAGCTAAAAGTAAATCACTAGCATTTTGCAGTTAAGCATAAAGATGCCTGCATTTCTATTAGGATAACACTTGGAGCATGAGCTACAGTCTCCTTGGCAGTACCAGGAAGAGCAGTTTTAATGAATGGCAAGTGTCTCAACTTCCCTGCTCTCCCCACTGGCATAAAAAATTTTCCCGCTCCTTGCCACAACATAAACCCCCTTTTTAGCTTAATCTGAGCTGCTTCACATAGCTGTACAACAAAGGAGGGAAAACATAATCTGTAAAACACATGGAGCGTAGAGGCAGGGCTTTGACCAGCCTGTGCAGAATAAGATAAAAAGAATCTAGTGGGGAAACTGCTGGGAGAAGCTGGCTTGTTTCACTTCATGACCTGTCAGGAAGATACAAATGACAGACCACATCCAGGCTGAGCACAAAGCCTGGGCAAGATCTAGGAATAGCCTTTGCTAAACTGCCCCCTGGATCTTGAAGAGGAGGTGCACCCGGGCTCAGGATCAAGTAAACCAAGGAGGAGTCTATCACTTATGTATACAACTGTTTTAAATTATTAAGATTTCAGAAAATATATGAATAATAATGAAAAACAAGAGAATGATGTTGTAAAGCAAACAAAAAAAATCTTTCTACAGTTTTGATGATCAGCCTTTTTACTAAAAACACCTTTTTTACTTAAAAAAAGGGAAAGGTTTTAGTATTTTTTTTCCTTTTTGCTAAACCTTCCTTCTTTACTAAAACCCTTAAGGATTTAGCATCACATGTGGGGCAGAGGAGTTGCAAACCAATTTTTTTACTTGTAAGCAAAATCATTACTGAAGTTTACAAATACCCAATATTAAAGTAAAACTGATCAATTGTCAGGAAAATTTTCTGATTTGAAATTTGCACAAAAAAATTTGAGAAGCTCTTTCCAACAGAATCAAGTATCATTTCACAGAATCAGGTAAACCTTTGCTTGTCAGGATCTCTGTAAGTCAGTTCATTCAACCTCCTGCTTAAACCAGCAGAATTGCAAACACTGTATCAGGTCAGCTATGAGCAAAGAGGTAACTCAAATCCTCAGGCTGTTACTTTTTTGTCTTTGTGAAGAGATTCTTCATTAGGTCTTTCCCAAAGAAAGGGCAAATGAAAAGTGAGCAAAGATGTTAGGAAAAATTTTGTAAGAACATCTGTCAAAAATAAACCTAAATAAAATAAGTCTTTCTCCTGACTAACTAATTTAGGACATTCCCTATTTCCTAGTGTGTTATAAGCAGCTCCCATCTATGTTACAGATCTAGTCTGCACTTCATTATTATGGTTTTATGGAGGGTGAAACATTTGTTCATGAAAAATGATTGAAGGAAGAATTCATAATGAATGAAGAAAAATAGTAGTTGGAGACAAGTTTTAGAAATTAGCTTAGGATAAGAAGTCTTGCAGTGTGACAGTCAGTAAATGTCATCAATAAGATGACACATCAAATATCTTTCATTATAAATGTTTGATTCCAGGCTTTTCATTATTGTCTAAAGAGCTGTATGCGAGTTCTGCTCCACCCAGGATTCTTAGGGCTTGTTTAAGCAGAACAAAACATTCATTGGAGTGTGACACCACCGTGGGGTCAGGGGGTGAAAGACGTTATCAGTCAGATTCAGAACGATCTTGATGAGTTGGATAAAGGTGCCAAAACAGTGGAGTTCAATAAAAACAAACACATGCAAAATAAGTTTGGGAAAGAAAAGAAACAGATGCATAAATATACAATGAATAGTTGCTAGGTAAGTGATATCGCTCCAAAGAAGGGTATTCAACGAGGTAGATAAGAGGATTAACAAATCAGTTTTCAGGAAATTAGGATTGACAGAAAATATAATCTGTATTCTTTTAGCATATGAAAAGTTGCTTTCACTTCATTTGGGGTAGAACAAGTAATATTTTTATTTTTCAGAAGCTTGGATTAGCTGTTACAGAAAACCTTTTTACTAATGCTACTTACCTACTGACACTTTTGAGACAGGTGGCAGAAATAATTTGCTTAGAAGTGTGTGTCAGAATTTGTGTAGTAATATTTACCCTTGCTTAGAAGAGATAGATTAAGCTGATTTCATGACTTCTTAGTCCTGTATTTCTGTTATATGTAATAGACTAAGTTTCTTAGACTCTTAATGGGCTTGCAGTTAAAAGACCAATTTCAATGTCTGCCCAAAGAGCCTATCTTTGCAAGACCTTAGCAGGAGCTCAGAACTTCTCATGACAATATGCCATGTTGGTGATCAGCAACTGAATACTCTGGCAAAGAACAGTGAATCTCAGAAACATCTGTCTGTAATGACTTGTTACTTTTGCACATCAAAGGGTGTGGTATGGATTTTCTGATATGAAACTTTTGATTTTGCCTGAAATCTTGTCTGAAACTTTTCTGCAAATTGTTGCTTTGGATGTGAATAAAATTCCTACATCCCCCTTTATGTCTGGGTCAAGCTGACTGCAGCTACAGTGGTAAATTAAACAGTGCCCAAGGGCCTTCTTAGCCACTATAAATGATCTGTCCTGTCGGAATGATCCCGGCGCTGCTTTTGGCCTGTAGCAGTTCATGGTCTGCCAAACAGTTGTATGGTACTGTGCCTATTCCAGGTTTCAGGCCCCAAATCACACTTTTATGTGCATAGTGGTCAAAAAATATTTCAAGCCCAGATGTGTATCAGTACCTGACAGCTCACAGCTGTGCCCAGAATACTCCTGGGCATGTCTGGTGTTCTAGTATAGACATGGACACTTTGCCTTTGTTATGAATCTGAAGGTGCATCCTGATTTACAATCTAATGAGGGCAAAGAGAACACTTTCACTGTGGAGATGTTGAGCTATTTTGAGACATTAAAATATAGGCTCAAAGTAATATAATTTAAATATGAGAAAGAGGATATTCTAGTAGGATTCTGAAATTATTAAACCAGTTCCTCAGGAGACATCTGTGCCTATCACCTGGATTTCCTTTTAAATCCAGATTAGTGCTAGCAGTTGCAGAGGAAAGAAATGCTCTGTATTTTCTTACAGATTAAAATGTGTAAAATTTTCTAAACATGTTAGATAATCTCATGGCAATGAAATACAAGTAATTTTATTGTTGCTTTTATTAGTAAATGTTTTATTTAATAATAATATGTCATAGATCTCACCTATCTAATATAAACTCTTTAACTCATGAAGCAGAAGAGATAAATCAAAATTTCTTTCCTTATGATTGATTTTTGTCCTATTGAGAGTTACTTGTCTTTGGCTTACACTCTCTCAATGTGCTGAATAGTGAAAATAGATGAATATGCTGGAAGAAATAGATTCTTTCTCAATACTTCATACCAGACAGACCAAACGATTCCATTACGAATCTTACATAATTAACCAAAAATTGGGTTACAGAATTTCTTATCTCAGTCTCATTCTAACCAACACTTTGAAAGTTTTCTAGAGACAGCTTTCACAAGCATTCCCCTGCTCTCACCTTATCAGGGCCAACTGGCTGTACTTTCATATAAAATAATTTGATGGAAGAATTTAAAATTGAGAAGGTTGATTCTCAGAAAGTTCCCAGTGCTTGAAGAGCATCAAGTTTATTACTGATTAAAGGGCCTCTGCAACAGAAAGGAATTAGCCTCAAGGTAATTGTGTATCTCAAGTAGTGGTCCCATGTGAACTTCATGAGGTTCAACAAAGCCAAATCTAGGTGCTGAATCCTCAGTTGGGGCAACCCCTGGCATCAATACAGGCTGGAAGACGAAGGGATTGAGAACAGTCCTGCTAAGAAGGATTTGGTTGTGCTGGTGGATGAGAGGCTGGACATGAGCCAGCAATGTGAACTGCAGCCCAGAAATCCAGTTGTATCCTGGGATGTATCAAAAGCAGTGTGGTCAGCAGGTTGAGGTAGGTGGTTCTGCTTCTCTACTCCACTTTGGTGAGACCTAGCTGGAGTATTGCATCCAGCTGTGGGATCCACAGCACAGAAAGGACATGGACCTGTTGGAGCAGATCCAAAGGAAGGACATGAAGACAATGGGAGGGGTGTAGCCCCTCTCTGAAGTGGAAAGGCTGAGAGAGCTGTGTTTGCTCAGCCTGGAGAAGGGAAAGCTCTGGGGAAATCTTATTGTGGCCTTTTAGTATTTAAAGGAGGCTTATAAGCAAGATGGAGACAAAGTTTTCATCAGGGTCTGCTGTGATAGGACAAGGAATAATAGTTATAAATTAAAAGAGGGTAGATTCAGATTAGATAGAAGGAAGGAACTTTTTAGATAGAAGGAAGAAATGTTTTATGATGAGCAGAATGGTGAAACACTTGCACAGGTTGCCCAGAGAGGTGGTAGATGCTCCATCCCTGTGAATGTTCAAGGTCAGGTTGGACAGTGCTCTGAGGAACCTGATCTAGTTGAAGATGTAACTGCTCATTGCAGGAACCCTGCAGGGTGTTTGGTCAGGTGGTAGGCAATGAATATCTGCTGGTACAAAGGATAAAAGCATCTAAAAGCCAGGCTTCTTGAGGCAGCCCAGGACTTATGAAAGGGTATCTTCTCCACAGGGTCTAACAATAGCTCCTCTCCCCTTGCCATGGATGGGTGGGCTGGAACACACAGCCACCACGAGGGTGGATATTTTGATGTGGACATTTTGATGTGGACATCAGTTTCAGAGGAAGAAAGAATGTCTGAGTAGAGGAATGGTTTGATTTCCTCAAAAAGATATGGAATAAATGCAGCCTGAGTTTTATCCTTTGAAAAGGTAGGGCTGATGAGGGAGCTAAGGAGGAAGCAGGTCTCAGCAGTTTACTGGCTTTCAAAAATGGAAGTGCAAGGCACAAATATATTACTTCGTTCAAAAGGTTACCTTACAAAGAGTACCTTACAAAGGTACATGGCAGCCTTGCATGAGCACCAATGCACACTGCAGAGGGGACTGCTGTTTTACTCTCCAGCTTAACAAACACATCATAACTCTTCTGCCATCCCTTATGTGCATCAGAAGATGTTTCAACTCTACCTTGCAAAGGGCTTTTCTTCTGAAGGTCAAAAAAGTTTTTTATACTGTGGCTGTGCACCACCGTCTCCATTTCATGTGGGGGAAACTGAGGCATTAGGAGGCAAGACGACTTGCATTAGGTGTCTCAACAGGCCAGTGACACAGACAGCAACATGAAAATTATCTTGTGCTGGGGAATTTTAACTTTATAGAGAAAGTGTGTATTTTTAGTTTGTATTCAACTTCTTGGTATTTTACTTAAACATCAATAGATTCTATGGAATCTGCTTTTAACACTTTCTCTACAAAGAATTTAAGTGAATACTTTTCTTTCACTTTATAGCAGAAGGTTTCCTGGAGATTGAAATGAGAAAGCAATAGGAATTCTCCAGTTCATCCCACATTTATATAACCAGAGTGAAATCTGTTTTCTGTTAAAAGAGAGAGGAGTGCAGAGGTTGGATTGGTTGGTTGTTTTTTTTTTATTTTTTTTTTTGTTAACAGACCCAAAAGTTGTCTGGAAACTGTGCCAAAACAATAGCATAAAAAATGCATCTGGAAGTCATTAGGGAAGCTCGGAGTGGGCAGTGATTAAAGCAGGGTGGAATTTCTACATTTTTTTCCCCCCTTTAGAGTTTCTAAGCCAGTCAAACACAACACAACTTTAAAGCCAATCAAAACCCAACACTTTTTAAGTCTTATGAATATGCAAGCAAGAAAATTCTCTCCCAATATCCCTTCTGCAGGCAATCATCCCTTCTGTAATACTTCCCAACACAGTTCTCTGCACTGTTTAGGAGAGTTCACATAGC
The DNA here is from genome assembly GCA_013396695.1 of Sakesphorus luctuosus. Taxonomy (NCBI): domain Eukaryota; kingdom Metazoa; phylum Chordata; class Aves; order Passeriformes; family Thamnophilidae; genus Sakesphorus; species Sakesphorus luctuosus. The sequence continues at coordinate 550,541 of VWZD01001639.1, read as the reverse complement.
TTTACTTTTGTGCTGCCTTTTTTCCCCTAAAGTATTCACTGGAAAATTCTAATTTCTTTCTTACATTTCTTTCTTACATTATAACCTTCTAGAACATTATACTGGCACTGTAAAATACACAGCTATAATTTGGCATTAAAGTCAAATTCCTGTAGAGAATTAGAAGAATCAAATTATGAATGAAGATCTATCTTCTGCTCAACTTCTTCCACTTGCAGATCTGTTTGCCTGTGGGTAGCTGTTTTCCTCCTGCAGCCATCAGTACCGTGGGACAGGCTGTTACAGTCTCCTCCCAACAGCTCCTGCCAATTTATGCCTTGAATGCAGCAATTAAAGCCAGCTAAGTAATGCCAGGGCCCTCCTTTCCTAACTAGGTGCAAACCCCTCATAGGATGTCTTTCTTCTTAGCATATCTGGTGATGCAAAGAGTTGAAAACTTCATCCTTTATTATTCTGGTAAAGTCCAATTTTTTTTTTTATTCCATCTTTGTCTGTAGCAGGAAATATAATCTACTGTAAAGTCAGAAGCAGCTGTAGTCAAAAATATGAGAACTCACTTTTCTCAAGTAATTTTAAAGACAAGTGACATCATACAGAAACATCCACTGATCCCATTTCATCACCACGAACAGGGTGACAGTTACTGCATTAAGAGACACTGTTAGCTGAAAAGACTATGAAGGAGAGGTCTCTCATTTTATATTTTCATACACACTGTTTGTACCATGTTCCACCGATGGGAGGATTTTGTTTGTAAAAAGAGAGGAGATATTTGTGCACTGTTTTCAATGTTCTGGGGTATAAATGATGAAAACTAGTGCAGAACTGGAATGACCAATATGCTGACCAGTGTCAGTAATGGTTGCATTTTGCCACCTGAGTCACCTCTGAATTTGGCCATACATTCAGTCCCTCATTCTGCAAGTGTCTGTGGTCAGACAACTGTATAGCTAAGCACAAAGGTATTGTGATATTACTTTTTTAACACTTGATGAGGCTTACACAAACTGAAGTGTTGGACATGTTGAAATACAAATACTACATCTCTGACAGTGTTATACCACTAAAGCATCTGCTGCCTGAAATGATTGCAGAAATTTAATAATGAACAAATAAATATAGGCCAAGTTCTGCAACTGGTGGCAGCAACCTGTATGAGTATACAGAGGTGAGCTGTGGGGTTGCCTGAGCTCAGGTGACTGTTGTCCATAGCTCCTTGCACTTTTCACCGTGTGTCTTCTCAAGGAGGATGGGAAAATCATATATTGGGATTTTGCCTGGCATTTCTGTTAGATAAAGAAATGGGTTTCCTGCATCCTACTGCCTTAACACAAGCCACTAAAATGTTGCTAACAGGAATTAGCCTATGTATTATTTTGGCTTTGAGATCTCCATGTATATGTACATATTTAGCCTATGATCTATACCTTCATCAGTGCTCTCCCCTTAACAATCCTCAGCTTCTTTTCTTATTTTCTTCCCCTAATGGTTTCTTTTGCTTGGCAATTCTCAATTTTATCCAGAAACAGTGCTGGGACCAATGTGCCAGCAGTCAAACTATTGCTTTCTGCTGTGAGAAGCATTAAAAATTGACCATCTGAGGCTGAAGAGGTTTTGCTTGAGGCCAGGTACAGATGTGGCAGAAAAATAAGCAGCTTGCAATAGAAATTCAAATAAGGTTCATGAGTTCCTGTTTCTGTTGCATTTATCTGAATTTGCTAACCATGATCAAAAAACAAGTCAAAGAACCCAAACTGGAAGAGACATAAAAGGTATAATAGCATGAGAGGCCTGAGGACATGGTGAAGAAAATTACCACTGACCACATGGGACTGATTCCAGATATCTTTCTGGATGGTAGAATGCTGGACTCCTCTCTCCCGTGAGAAGCTTCATTGAAATTAGTAAAATTACTTGGATGGGTAGAGCATGAAGCATTAACTTCTCAAGCAGAGATGAGATTAATCTAAGAACACTGAGAGCATTTTGGGTGCTCAGTCTCTATTTCAGATAAATGAGCTGTAGTCAGATTGGCAGCAAAATAAGGACACAAGAAAAAGTCTTTGTGTGACTGACAGTAGGGATCATGAATGGTTCAGCTCAGAGGCTTCACTGAGATGGAACTCAAGATGAATTTCTGCATAGCCTGATTGTAGACTGCAGAAGCCATAGAGGAATTTAGGAACAGAAAGAATTCGTTCCATACAGACTCCTAGAGAATTGTAATACAGAAACACCAAAGTAAGCAGGAAGAAATGAGACTTGCTTTGAACTCATGCACAAATGCTGTGGACTGCTGGATTTCTGTTTTTTTCTCACTGCTGTATGTGTTTGTTTACCTATGGTAGACAAACCACCAAAGCCAGCATAGAAGCTGGGGACTGGTGAAGGAAGTAACTGTCCCCAGACTAAGACAATCACAGATAAACAGACATTAATGATCATTAGTGTGATCAAGTAGTTTCCCAAAGAATAATTAGGAATACCTGTTTTCAGTTATTTGGTAAAATCTCCAAGAGCAATAGTCAATAGTAGCACTTGGATACAATGGATGAAAACGTTAGGTTTTCTGGACACTGATGTAAGAGAACTGCAGTCTGAGGTGAGTGTAGGGATGTCAGAGTTTCTGCATATTAGGAGAAAACCATAACCTTTCCTATTTTGCTGCTCTGTAACTACAGAGGTTTTATTTATTCCAACTTTCTTTTTCAGTTCTTCTTCACAGATAACATCCATGCTTATAGAGGTGAAATTCCATGTGAAAATCATGTATTTCTGTTAGCATTCTTAGAGGAGGCAGGGCAAACATGTAAATAATGTAAATGATAGCCACAGGAAGCTTATTTGCATAATGCTTATTTATTCCCCCATTCTTCATTCTTTGACCTTTCCCGAAGGAAGCGAAATATGTTCAGAGGAAACCAAAAACATCTTGCAAACAGCTTCATGTGAGTTACCTTGATGGTATCATCCTTTGTAATCAGGTACTGGTGATTGCGAAAGCAAATGATTACACATTTTCCTACATTTAGCAGAGTTATCCATTTCCTCAGGGACAGACATGGAAATTACAAGAAACGACGGCCTTTTGCCAAAATAATTACCCTAGGTTAGCCACTTTTTTCACGGAGGTGGGATTTTCATGTCAGGAAAGAGGCACGCTGTGGAGACTGCTTCTCCAGTCCTGAAGAGTCATGGCATTTCATACCTTTCAAAGTGTGCAGAGGAAAAGTGGGAGGTAGAAAGGGAAGAAGATGCTGCAAAAATAGATGTAGACTCCAAAATTATTCTGGGGAGGTGGACATTTAGCCATGGTGTAGGAAACACAGACCCAAATTCCTGCCAAGGTTAAAACAAAGACTTAGATGTTGGAATTCAGCACCCTAAATTCTTGTTTTTCTCTGTTAAGTCATCATTTTCAGAAGGAAATGGCAGATCCAGTGCTCAGCCATTAATTTTTCCTTCTGTCACAGGATACAGGAAATAAGGATCTAAGGGGGAAAAAAAAATCAAGATGTTGAGACAAAGTGAAAATGACATTTTTCTTTTCTGTCCATTTTTCTAATACAAGGAAACCCTTAAATTTCTAAACAAAAATATTTTTAAAGAAAGATTTTAGGAGAGATTCTTGGAGTGTGAGAAGATGTTTGAAGCGCAAGAGAGAATATTTCACCCTGGATAATGGTAGGAGACTGTATGGATTGGTTGGTTGTTTTAATTACATAGAAGTTATGAAAAACCCCCAACATTTATCCTGTAAAGAAGATGAGGGGGAGTGGAATGGACAAAAATGAATACTTGGTCTTCCATGTCCTGAATGAGCTGGGGAAAAAAAACCCCAAAGAAACAAAAAACAACCCTAAGATGTTTCTGAAGAATCTTTAAGTTAAAGGACTTTGTTTAGAACCACAAGGAGAGAGATCCGGGGAAATCGTGATGTCACAGGGCTCCTGATTTGAATCTTGAAGATGACCTCAAAGTACTGAGAGGACTGGTATGGGAGGGGAATCAGAAAATAAAATTTGTTAGATCCTAAGAAAATGGTAAAATATCCTCCAAATAGCTGGTAAGCAGTGAGAAAGAGGTGAAAGATGAAAGAGAAAAAGGAGTTACTTGTAAAGCAATATGTAGGTAAGTATTTGGCTTAATTCCTCATTAAGAAGGTTACGCATTTACTTATGGGAAATTCATAAAATAATCATGACAATAAAATAAAAGACATCCAAATTAATACAATGCAGGTTATTTGCGCTGTTCAGCTTTCTGGGCCTACCATGTCATGACATTTAATATCTGATGCTGAAGCTTCCAGATCTGTAGAGACCATCCTGTAAAAGTGATTGTTGCCAATATTTTATGTGACGTGAACATAACTCAGCACTTAGTAAGGGGGAAATATTCACAGACCATATCTTAAGAACTGTGAAACAAGAGATAAAAGTGGGATTGAGTGCACTTCTCAGATTGTGTTGGTAACTGAGTGGGACAGAAACTTATTTCAGTGTAATCAATGTAGGCAATTGGACTATTTGACGAATCTTTGCTGCCACTGATCTTAACTGATCATGTCAGGCCTATATCCTGGAGTTAGCATTACTGGCAAAGCTACAGGCACATCTAGACAAAACAAAACATTGATAAACTGTAACCTGAATTTAGTCAAGAGTCTGTTATCAAAGTTTTGAGATTTTTTTGATTGAAAATCAGACACTTAACATAAAGGAGGCATAGAAACAGAAAACACAGCGGAAACCTTAGGGTTATTTAGAACAAAACACATCCCTAGATCCTGGTTAAAAAAGTGGACTTCAGCACTCAGTTGGTGAGCAACACTGAAAAACAGGTATGAGAAGAAGCCTTGTATCTAACAATTTGTTTTTCCTCTGGCAATATTCTCCCTTTGAAGGCAGCCTTTCATGTAGTTTCAAGCAATATCATCCTGTCTTGATAATAAACGCACTCTACTCTACAGACCTGCTGTTTTCTCAATACCCAATATACAAGATGCCTCCAGTAAGTCTTGGTGGCCAAAACAAAAGGGATACCTTGTTCAGAGTATTGCAAATGAGCATGACAGTGTGCAGATTTTGGCTCACTCATTTCCCATTCTACCCTAACATTTGTAAATTGAACTTCTATTTTCAGATTTCCAAAGACTGTTCCAAGGTTTATGTAATTCCTTTAATTATGGCTTGAAGTAGAGGCAAATGCATTCCAAGAAACTGGCAATTACCTGCAACATGCTATTACTGTGAGGCTTTTGGAGATCTTCAGCTTTTGTGAAACTTCATGAGACATAACAGAGGAAGAAACTGCTAAATCCAACAAGGTTGCAAAAAAGAAGTCTCAAAGTATTAGAGTCTTCTTTCACTATCATAGTTGTCATAACAGAGTTAAAATGCAAATGGAACTGCCATCTGAAAGGCTCACAAGGTGAATAAGGAGTGTATATCATGAATGAATAGAAGATGAGGAACTAAATTTATTTATTTTTAAAACTAGCACATATATACTTGACAGCTATATTGCTTTTGACATACTGAAAGATATTTTCAGCAGAGATGCTGCAGTCAAAACCCCCTGAAAATTCAATAGAATATGTTTTCCTTAGCAGGGTCATGTGGGGTAATTGTTCTGCAGATGTTTCTGAAATAAGCATCTATTACAGTGTAATTTATGTTTTGGCAGCTGGGGTCATTGAACTTGATGATCTCTTCCTATGCCCTGCTTTCCTCTATATTCAGCCCATTTTCTGATTTGGAAGTCTCAGGGTAGAGTTCATTTCTCCATAGGTAGATGTCAACAACAAAGGATTTTTTATCTGAACTAGGCATTCTGCTATAATAGTGAGAGGAGATCTAGGCAGTTCTCTGGGTGTGCAATTTTGACGTTGCACTCCAGCATGGTATTGGTACATTATCAGTCAGCATCAAAGTATGGACTATGACAGGATTACATATGCAGTGGCTTTGAAATTGCCTATACATTGTCACAACTGTAAAGTGAATGTGATAGCTGGTAAAAAAAAATGTTACAGTGTTCATCTCAGAACATGAGAAAAGGAATATAGACAAAAGGACTGCTTAAAAAAATTGTAGAGACATGGAGAGAAAGAGAGGCACACCAAGAGATTGCCACATTAGCTGATATGGTTCTAGCTTTTTTGGCCTTTTTAGCAAACTATTTTCTTTTGCAGAATAAAAGTGAATATTAATATATTTCCAAACTGCAATTGATTTTCAAAACAGAAGCATGGAGATAGAAATTTTGTTTAGGAACTGCTTCCCGAAGGCACCTACTGCAATAGGTGTACTGTTAGACATCTGTGGTGATAGAAGGGATCTTTGCTCTCTAGCTCTTTGCATGTGCTCCAAGACACAGGCTTAGGATATAGATTGGTGTAGATCACACCTTCTCTCATTCCCATGGGCAGAAGGGGGTGCTGGCTTTGTGGAGCACAGTTAAAGATCATTAGGTTTGGCACATGGCTGGGAAATCTCTGTCCCTGGCAGGCAAAACTGCCTCAATAATTCACTAAAAGAGAAATATGAAGCATTCAGGAGTTGTGAGCATCTTGCTGTGTGGATTTGCAGCCTCCCTTTGTCAGACTGAGCAGCGGAAAGAAGGCTGTGCATCTGTCATAATTGGGTGCTGCAAAGGAGAGGAGATTTGTGCCTCTGTGCCAGTAACAATGCTAAGATGGCACACATGAAATGTCTTTGACGATAAACCTGTGGCTGAAACACATGCAGTTCCTTAGAGATTTATGTACTTTGTCTAGTGCCCTAAATGTCCTTACAGAGCATTATCCTGGACACCAAGCAATTCCTGTACACTAAATAGCATGAATTCACTCAGAAAACCAAGAACAGGAATATACATCAGCCAGTGGGAGAGTATTTTAAAAATACAGGTGCTCTATTTTCGATCTGTCATTCTGATGATTCAGAAGGGCTGATGGGAAGTTTTACAAAAATCTGTTTGAAAGACAAAACTCAGAACTACAGTCCATAAGGCTGCTGTTGGTCATATTCAAGGACTCCGTAGAGATATTGACTTTGCAGCACATTATAGATTTTCTTGTCCCTCACATGTATTTAACTGCTCATCGACACATGATTATCTGTTCTTTTCCTCTCTTTATGCTCCATATATGTAGGTAAAAGACTTCTATTTAATTTCCTGCCAACATCCTCTTTCTCCATAGGTAGCAGCTATCCTTCTTTCCTCAAATTTTCTAGCAGATTAAGTTACTTTTTCCAGCCTGTATTTACCCTGGATATCCTAATACAAGATATTAACCCTTCTATGAACCGTGCTTCGTAGATGACTGCATAACAATATGTTCAGAACTGAGAAATAACAAAACTGCCGGCCTCAGCTGAAAACTAGAGGAGCAGAAACACTGGAAGAAATCAGAAGCAAGAGGTATCAAAGATACCTTTAATTCCCTCAATCCCAACTGATTGTTTTGAGATTGTTTAGAAACATTCCTATTTTGGGCAAGACCACCTGTAACCCCTTAGGGCCCTTGCCTTGCCTTGCCTTGCCTTGCCTTGCCTTGCCTTGCCTTCCCTTCCCTTCCCTTCCCTCACTTCCCTTCCTCTTGCTCATTCCTCCTTTCCCAGATCCTCCAACTTCTGGTTTTAGTTATCCTTCTGTACTGCCAGCCTGAAACCAGTCCAAGAGCTGTCTCAGTCCTTTCCACCTGAAACTCACACTCTTTCTCTCCCCCTTCTCTCTTTCATTTTTAAAGCAATGTTGCAAATATGTTTTCAGCATTGTTTTTTAGTGAAGTCTCCATGGAAAGCTGTCATGTCATTCAAGCCTCCATATTTAAACCTGGTGATTTTTTTCTTGGTTGCACAAGGAAATGTGCTCCAGTTTTCTGATGCTGAACATGTGCTGCTGGAGAAAGGTCTTATCAGGTCATGTCTTCTTAACAGAAGAGAAGATCAAAAAGGCATGTTAGCAAGTCAGGATAAGCAACAGCCCATCCTTAGTGTGGGATTTAATGAAACATTTGAAAGGTAGTGGAAAAGAATGTCAAATCCATTAAGTTGCCATCCACTCAGCAATTAATATTTGGGCTACATACTTATATTTTCAACACGTTCTTCAGCCTGAGATGGAGCCACCATAACACATAGGATAGAGTTCACCTCACTTAAATTGAGATTTTTCAAAGTCGGGTATGTACACATGCATTTAGCTCTTGAAAAGGGAACTTTTGAGAGAATTTCTTAGATGCCTGTCCACTAAAGGGAAGCATTTTTCTAAGCTTTTAGAAACTGAGATGGATGAACCCCTGTGATAGTTCTTGTCAATGATTCATGCTTAGCACACATGTGAAGTGAGCTCAGCCTGACAGTTTTACAGGCACATTAAATCTGCCTGAACTCTAAATGTGAACTGTCCCATGGTACTTTCTATCAAACTGCAAGATAGGGGATTCTTTTGTTATGCCTCTGCTTCCAGTCTGTTTATAAAAGAGAGAGCTGTAGCTGTTGCTCCAAAATACCTTTATTGAACTGGATAATTGTGATCTTGTTTCATCTGATGATTATAAGTCTTCTAATTTCTAGTTTAAACTTATTAAAATAACATTTAATTTTATTTTTTCATGTGTCAACATTATTTACAGGGTTAAATATCAAGTCCATTCTCTGATGTTCAACGTTCCTAATATGATTACATGAAGTGTTACGTGGTTGAAATTATGTCCTTTTCTGTGTGTGCCCAAAATACTGTCTTCTGCATCCTTAGTTACAAAAACACTGCTGTTGTGCTACTTAATGATTTATCTAAATGAAAACAGTTGATTCTTGCTTAATGAACCTTACAGAGAAATAGGGTAACAAAAAAATCTAATGATAGTTTTTAAGGTGTGTGTATGTGTGTGTTATGGCTCCCAGATTTACAGCAGATTGACTTCCAGTCACTACTTTTCCTAAGGGTGCCAAAATCCTGTCTTGGATCTTTTGTTAACCTTTTGCTGCTGTAAAGCACTTTCCTATGTATTGGTATTAGCAGTCAGTCATTTTCTTGTACTTCAGTCATATGTTTTAAGTAAGTTCTCACAGAAAGAAGTGATGGTAGCATTGCAGAAAAAAACCCTGTACTTCTTCAGGGAGACTAAAATTTGACAGACTTACTTTAGAGTGACTGTGTGATGCATTCTAGTAGGAATTGCAGTCCTATCTTGGAAGGCTGATTTAAATCCAGCTAAAATTAGTATTAAGAAATTAGCTATTCCCTGTTCTTATTGACTAACTACCTAGAATAATTGGTACATGATAAATATAGCTCAAGCCACCAATTACAATAATATTTTTAATGGTGTTATCAGTCTGTCTTAGTTCCACTGACATTTTAAATGTTAGGAAAGAGTGATCCATCCTACCCTAAATCCACAGAGAAATGCATTTTCATTTGGATTTTCTTCATGAAGTAACTATTCTTTAGAGCACTAACACTACAAAGCAAATTAAATTAAACTGCTTCTGTTTGCTGTGCTCCCTTCCCTGGAGGTAACTGCATGATTGCATGTGTCAGCCACAGGATAAACCTGGAGAATAATAAAAAGGCAGGTACTCAGCTATAGGACAAACTGCAGACACAGGTATGCCTGTAAGCATTATGTTTTAGGCCCTATTAATATGGTTTAAACATTAATACATTCCCTATATTGATTTCCCTGTATATCTCAGGCCAAGATGTTCTGTATTGCCATACTTTTCACTGTGCAATGATCTTCCATAAGTAACTGTAATTCACTGCACTGTAAAATGGCAAGGACTGATGTTCCCTCAAAATATGGTACTTCTGAGGCATATACTTTCACACTGTGGAGCTATGCCAGATGAGCAGAGAAAAAAAGTGATGTACAAAAATCTGACTTCAGCAGAAAAAAGTTGCAAGGAGCCTCTCTCTTACATAGTAGGACTATGAGAAGCCATTCCACCTTCTGAAGAGAGGAGAAATGAGATGTTTCAGCTGGTATTTGTATTAAAGATGCATGAGCAAGATGCCTACTCTTAGTGGTCTTTGCACAAAACTACTGGCAGAGACACTGTGAGGATGGGGTACAGTTCACCCCTGCTGTTTTTGAAAACTTCAGCACCTTTTGCTACCTGATTGACGTCACCTCTTAAAACGCGAGAGGGACCGCTGACTTCACTGTAGTAGGCAGAAGAGCTTATTTTCCCCAGTCACAGTCTTGTGTTCTTCAGGCATGCTAAAGTTCACTTGAACGAGAGAGGAGAAGAAATGAAATTTAGAGGCAGTTCAACAAATCTGTTTTAAGCTTCTCAGAATCTCTATAGGCCAACATCTCTGCATTTGCTTCATTTTATAAGAGACTGATGAAATTCATATGTAGCTCTTCCAGTTTGGTAAGTATTTCCATAAATGCAACAGTAATTAAATTCAGCTATTGGCAGAAGTGTAGAAAGTGAAATGCTGCCAGAATAACTGAGTATGCTGTACTGTAAGTTTAGCCTTTCAAAAAGGAACAGAATTTGTATGCAATAGCTTCAAATTGCACAGCTTTTAAAAGCACTTTAATTCTTGTCTAAGATGATTGTTCATCTCTTGTTTTATATACATTCATAGTGCATATCAATGCTCCCTAATGCAGCTCCAGAGCTGTCTGCCTTCTGTGCTAGCCTAACACAGACTATAGACTATTGAGTATAGAAGTTACTGCAGTGTCTATGAAGAAAAGCCAACTGCAAAACCAAGCTAACATCTAATTTAGAGCTGTAACTTCTGTCTAATGCAAACAGACTATGTGAAAAATATTTCCTAAGTGCTTTGCTGAAGCAAGGCAATGATCTGTGGGACAAAGATGACAGGGAATTATCTGAAATTGAAAAATGCAATGTAAGAGACGTGATGTGGCTGTCAGTAAAAACAGCTATTTAAGATCAACCAGAGAAGTTCAGGCCTCAGCCTCAGCATGTCAAATACAGTTCTTCTAAATTATAGAGTGGGAATTCCAAATAGACTCTGGCCAGTCTGCTTGGATCTCGCTGGACCACAGTGTGAGCCATGGCAATTACAGTGGGGAGCTCCCTCTTGTCCAAACCTTTCTTGGTCTGTCTTTGGGTAAGGGGCCTGTTTCACTAACTTAACCCACCTTCATGTACACTTCACTCATGCAGCAAGATGGGGTGATTGATGTTTATTCAGCACCTGTATTGTAACAGTCTCCAGTAGCTGGTTTATCAGAAGCCTTAAGGAGTTACTATTTTTTACTACCTAGGCAGGCAATATGGTATGTACCTCCTGTGAGCCCACTAAGTCCAAGCCAAGGATTTATACCAAATCTTCTGATACACAACCTCTGCAGTGAGACTATTTTCCTTTCATGATTTAAAAAATGGGTAATTAGTCACAAATAGTAAGGAGGGCAGACTCACTCCTTTTATCAACCTTTTTTTTTTTTAAAGGGAGCTCAGTATGGCTGTCTTCCAATTTTCTCTCTCTATATATGGAGAATCTACATCCAAATAATTTAGATAGTTTAAAGTTTGAAGCTTTCATATGAATTTTATTTGAGGATTTATGTGAACAATAAAAATAGATGGAAAGCAAAAGAAATTGAAATAAAGCAGTTAAATCTAATTGAAAAAGACTTTAAGAACAATGTATTCTCCACCTTCTCCGGTAGAAAGAAACTAAAACTAGTGGGAATCCAGAAAAGGTGTAAAAAGGAACGATAGCTCTGCTTCCTGCACCTCCTCCTGCCATCTAAGAAGTGGCTACACATGAAACTAAGATAAGACAAGGAAGATCCTTCAAGACAAGGAAGGATCAAGCATATTGTCCCTTGACTCTGATTATAATAATAAATGGCTTACATGCCATTCTTGACCTTGTAGATTTTATATGACTATTATTTCTGTTATTGTGGCCCATATTCCAAAAACTATGTGCTGTCACTCTAAATGACCTTTGTCTAAAGTGCTAAGAATAAACAACTGAGAAACACAATTTTTATGAGAGTATGTCCTAGGTATTTGTGTATCCCTATAACTACGTGTGTGTCCCTACCTATAATTATGTGGGTGTGTGTCTGCTTTGTGCCAGTCCCTATGGAATAGACTATGGAACAGTTTATTTTCCATAGGTAACTGCATTTAAAGATGATAGAAAAAAGAACTGCATCCTCTATAGCAAACACTTGAACTTTGAAGAATCATGAAGTGGTTTCCTGTCCATCCAAAATCAATTCACTGGGCAAGAAACAGAAAGGCCACGCAGTCTAAATAAACTCTTAAAGGCTGAAATAATGACATCAGAAATGAGTCAAGTCATGTCCCAGAACATTACCTGTGCTATGAAAATATCTAGAATCAGACTAGATCATTAAATTACAAATAATTTTGCTGCTAATTATTTCAATTTACCACATTTTGAATATCTGGTCAGTGTTTTTCTTCCAAGACTCCCCAGCTGCTGCTTACTTAGCCACTTGTATTTTATTTTCACATTCCCTACCAAGAGGCACACAGCAGAGAGGGCTGAGGGTTGCTTTGAGGTGAGCTACAGTGGCAGGAGGGTTGCAGAGGGAGCAGGTGTCATATGCACTGCTGCTGAGCCCTAGCAAACTCTCCATTGCACAGGTTCTACTGGGAAAAAGTGTTGCTGAATGCAAAAGAACCAGACCTCTGTAGGCAGTTTTGACTTTTATAGGAAAGAAGAGCTTTCAGATGAGTGGGAGAGTGGAGACAAACCTTGGTTACACCTGCCTTCCCACCTGAACTCCATCAATTCTAACTTCATGATGTCTACTCCAGTTTTTGTTGTTTTAGGCCTGAGGCAGGAAAGTTTTTTAAAAAAATTTCCTCTTTACTAGACTGCTGAATTTGGCATTTATTCAAAGGGTAAGGGCCCATCCAATCAGTCTGCTGGGACCTTTCCCAAAGAAAACACAAGTCTGCTGCAAGTCTGTGGTCACTTGCAAGTGAGTATATGGCTGAGGAAGCAGGGGCAGAAAGGAATTACTGCAGATTTTCCCTTTTGCAGCTATTGATTAAAATATAACTGTGTGTGCTCCGTTTCTTCGAACACTTTTGTTTCAGGCAGTAGAAGAGGGCTGACTATGTGTCTTTGGAAATAGTCTGCCACAACAGCAAGATGCAGTCATTGTTTTTTCTCCCTTTTATGAACATAAAAATCATGAGGCTCTTTGCAGTCATTATCCCATACAGAAATGTGCATGAGAAGCTAATCCAGAAGCAGGCCAGCACCATTCCTCCAAGGCACCAAGGGGCAAAAAATTAAAAGAAGGAAAATATATCAGAGCTCCACAGACAGAATTTGAAGCTATTTTCCCAGCTCTCCATATCCCTTTTTCTCCCCTGCTTCTAGGGGCTGGGATTTCTCAGCAGAGCCCATGGTCACACTGATGCTGGTGGCTGGGCCCCTGCTAGAACTGTGCCTGGAGAGAAAAGGGGATGACCAAGAAGAGTCCTGCCTCATGCAGCTCTTCCCGATTTTTTATTGTGTCCTTAGAATGGGGTGAAGAAAAATCATGCAGCTCAGTAACTGCCTAGTTGGGCTCCTCCCTCTGTCCATCCTTCCTTTCTCCCTCCCTCCCCCTTTCTTTTTTTTGGTGTTCAGCCCACTGGCTACGTGGACACTCTGTGGAGCAGGGCCAGGGCAAGGGACACAGAAAGGCATGTCCTATAGCAGAGCTTTTCCCCTTTTCACAAAGCTATTTCAGCTCCAGTAATTCATCTTACAGCTCTGCATTTACCAGGGAAAGAGAAAGAAAAAAGCTTCAAATTAATATATATCACACTGAAGCTCTAATGATTTCCTACCTCTTCAGCCCCAATTAATTTCAATTTGACCATATGGCAGGAACATTTTCTTAGCACCATTTTGAATTTCTCCCTTAATCTCTAATCTCTTAAACAGTATTTTTTGAAAACTCAGATCATATCCCAGTGCTGATAAACCCTGCTGATTATTTGATACATAGCTTGATATAGTTCACTTTACCCAAGGTGAAAGGTGCCTAGGAAATCAGCCTGGGCCTTAATCATAAACACACACAAATCACTGTGACAGTTTTTATGTAGATGTTGTGTCGCACTAAGAACACTTCTAATCATTACCGTCTGTTCTCGTCTCTTAATTTCATCACCAAAAAGATGTATATGCTGCATGCTGAGGTGAGAAATGCATGTAATGGGCATAGGAATCTCAAGGGGCTTGGAAACCGTATTTGGAAAAACAGAGTATGAGTGGAAGTGAACTGTGGATGACTCTGGGGCATGAATCTGTGATGAGAGGATTATGCCAGGAGTTTGTTGGTGTGGTGTGGAAGGACAACAGAGCACTTTAGTCTCCTGAAGATTTGTCAGAATGGAGGTTCTTGTCTCCAGGATATTTGGTGAAATATTTAAGAAGGTGATGTGAAAGAAAAATGATGTAATGGTCTGGCAAGTAGGCAAGTATCACAGAAAGAATTGATAATATGCTATCAGATGCAGGGGTCTTTTCCCACAACTCCGGGAATAACATCAGGTTCTGGGGAAAAAAATTGATTACCAAATAACAGTACAATTTTCTCAGAAACTGTGAGAAAGGGCAAAAGTGAGCAGAGGGAAGAAAACATGCTCCAAAACAATAAATTCTCTCTGTGTTTATTGAGTATCCCTGTGGCAATGAAAATAAAAAGCACTCGGCCCTCTAGCTACATCTGTTCTGTTTTTTACAGAAAGTTAAAACCAAAAGGGCTATGTTCATCAGGAACCCACTTCGGTCTGATATAAGTAGAATTTGTTTCTCAAATGGAAGCAAATTTGTGATTTAGGGCCACCTAATTTTCTTAAAATATTCCTGCCATGGTAAGTGGAATTATGTGACCTTCTTGCTCCAAAATCCTCCTGCAGCTGTTCCTCCATGCCTTATCCCAGATCGCTTCTCTTTTGCATCTGGTGTAACCTACCTCGGGGAGCACTCACCTACAAAAGAGGTGATGCCTTTTCCACTGGGGAAGCAGGACATCCATACTAAATGGCTCCAGCCCTTGAAAAGGTCCTATCCACCTCATTTTCCTATGAGTAAAGGGGAGAGAGAACTGCATGAAATTCCCTGGGCAGCAGATAAATACAGACTATAACTAAATAAATACTTGAGGAAAGCAAGAGAGTGAGAGAGCACATAATAGAGATAACAGAACTCAGACTGAAAGGAGTAGGTGGTGGAAGGAAAGGGAAGAGAAATGTTGGAAAAATGCAGAGGCCAGTATTGGGGAAGACCAGCTACATTACAGAGCTGCTCCTGGGAAGTCAGCCAGAGTATCTCTCTAGGAGTCTTCATCTCTCTCTCTGACTGTAAAACAGTTCTAAGGCCTCACATGGCATCCAGTTAATGAGCTTAACCAGTGGTAATAGGAACATCAACTCAGATATGATCAGATATCAGCAAATCAATTTCCTAACTGTGCCAGAATGAAAGTTACCATTTGGAAATTCAGATGTCTCCATCTCCTTCCCTGTAAAGCCTGATGGCTTTCATTACCCCAAATTATGCCTGGTATTCTGCACTTTCTTTGTGCTTCAATAGCACTCTGAGAGAACAGCTACTTTCTAAAACTCTTCTTTTTACTTTTCTAATAATAGCCCTGCTTCAAATTTTTACATTTAATTTTATAATAATTTTCCCAAACTTTAGGAATTCAGAGAGATCATGTAAGTTAATTATGGCTCAGGACCACAGCTGCTTCTTGCTTAGAACCAGATCCTTCTCACTGCCATTCGAGTTTTACCAGCAAGGCAAAGAACATGAATAAGCAAAGTGGCCAAAGGAGCCATAGAGGAGTAACACTGGTGAAATAATTCAGTTTGCAGACATCTGAGTTACAAAAATATAATTCATAGTGTGAAGACCTGTGCTTTGTTATTCATATGAGCCTTGGAGCAAGTCAGAACAGAAAAACAGTGCATGAAGTCTAGATTCAAGAAAAGAGCACCAATATTTTCTGTGCCTCAGTTTTCTTAACCTATAAAAATGGGGGCAACATTCATAAGGCATTTTGATATTTCTAGCATGCTGCTGAAAAATATAAATATTATTATTCAAGTAAGTTTTGAGTTGAGTCTTTGCCACAAATAAGAAAATAGTATCTTATTTTTATTTACTATAAGTAACATGAAACTTTTTCTGATTTTCAACATGGACCCATCAGCTGATTTTTAGATTTTTTTTTTATTTCTTAATAACACATATTTTTTAATACCACATAGTCTTGACACAGTTCATCTGGTAGGACCAGCAGAATGGTATAGTGTACTGGGTCCTCTCAGATGCTGCATCATATTCTGCAAGTATTATGGTATTATGAACATGAGGCCTTTCAGTATTCAATAGTTTTCTGTTGAACATCCACACATTCATCTTCAGATAAAATAAGAGAGCTGTCAAAAAAAACATGTTATTTAAACCAAGACATTGCAATACAGAGATACAGGTATGTATCTCCCGGGGACTAGTGGCTGTAATGTCCTGGGAATGCACGGATGGAGGCAACATCTAAGCTCAGGTTGCAAAGCCTGTGGCAAGTCCTGCTCCATGGCACTCTTCTTTCCTGGTCCCTCTGATCCCCTGTTTGCTGGCTGCTGCTCCTCTTGCCAGGTAAGTTGAAGGCTGCTAAACACTTTCATGTCAGGCATGGTGCTGCCCCTGTGCTTGGACTGTCCATCACCCCTTCCTCTCATGGCAGGCACTTCCCAGGATGGAACTCAGCCCTCCTGCTCTGGCTTTTATACCACCCCATCTCTATCTCTTTTCCTACAACTAAATCCTCCAAGCCTCTGAATGTTGCTCCCTTTTCTGTGATGCCTGAGCCACTCCTTGAATGACTGAGCCAGTCTTTTTGGTTCCCTCCATTCCACATAACCTGGTGATGAGGGTCCAGCAGCCACCTGGATTGGAAGAAATAACAGGGTGAGAACTTAATAACTACATACAGAAAAATTTGAGGTCTGATTAAATGGGAAGCCTTTACCCCAAAATGTGGCTGCCTAAATTCTATATAAAGTGTCTTGGCATATGTTTGTCTGTGTCTGTGTGTGTATGGTGTCTGCTTGTACAAGAGACAAAGAGCTGAACACCTCTGAAAGATGTTTGTTTTGAGTCTATTGTATGTGAATAAACCCTCTAAAATTTAGCCTAGAAATGCTGGTTTTGTTATTAATGACACTAGCAATTTTCGTGGCAGAGAAAAAAAAAATCTATAGATACACATAAAAGCACCTATGTTTTCCTAGGCAGCATGTGTGAGGAAGTGTATTTTCACAGTAGTGTCTGTATGTCCTAAACAGCTGCAGGTAGTGATGCACTTAGGTATCAGTTTTCCAGTTCTCCAGAGTCAGTGACATAATACTGATCAAAGATATTTCTTCTCTCTCAGGTTCAGAGGGACCTTCCTGATTTTTGTTGGGAAATCTCAGCTGCTGTTGGTACATACCTTGTTCAAGGTGCCCATCACCTTTGTTTGAGGTTTGGACATATGTATTCCAGCTGGGATCCCTGTGCTGACTGCCAGTGAAGCCATGGATGTCGTGGCAGAATGGTGTGGCTCTTTCCAGGCAAAACTTTTTTCTGTCTGTGGTTATGTCAAATTCATCCACGCTGGCCACAGCCTGCACTGGAGCAAATCCAAAATTTTGGAGCCAGCTCTCGGGGCTGGTGCCCAGCCCTCCTCCTTTTCAGGCAGGGGAGCAGTAGCGTGTCCATGGCGTGGGGGGCTGGTTTCAAGGCGGGATGTGGCAGACAGGGATGTAGGAAAACAGGGGAGGGACAGGCTGCAGGAACTGAAAGCAGTGTTCATGGTCTTCCCAGAGGTTTGATGCTTACACTTCATGGAAATAAAAGTATTTCCCTACATTTTCTGACTTCCCTCACTCCCAAGCAAGCTAAGGGGGACATTTACTTCCACGACCAATCTTTTTTTTAATAACATCAGCTGAATCCTTGTATGATTTACAACTTCCGGCTCCCTTGCTCTCACAGCAGCAAGGCAGCAGGCTTTTCTACCTCGTTCCAGGCTCCTCCTGTCTGACATTTTTCCTTTAATTTTGATGGTGACCCATTTAACAGGACTTACTTTGGTATATCTGGAAAATTTCAGTAAGGGTTGACTTAGGATACCTATTCCTCATTAACCCTTTAAAGACACTTAAAGTGCCTGAAACATAATCCAACTGAGATCAAGCATGGCTTTGGAAGGAAAATATATTTGATTACTACAAGGACTATAGCTTTGAAAAATAACAATCTTTTCTAACTTCTTACATGGCAAAAAAATGGTGATATCAAGAACAAAGTGTTCTAAACCTTGAGTGAGATCTCTGTAAATAAATCTGACTTGAATACGTGGCCCAGAGACTATTTGCACAATAAATTATGGTTACATGATTCTTTATGTATCCCACAGTTTTAATTCTGAAAACAAGATGGGGAACTACTGCTTTCTTTATTAAACCCTTACCTTGTGCAGCAGAGGCTCAAACTTACTCATCTGAGAGTGGGAAAAAACCCAACATAGCATTACTTTCAAAACCTCTCTATTTTATTTTTGTATTTTTTTTTCATCCAATCTTTTTCAGTCTAACTACCACTCTGTATTACAGGGTGTATCCAAATTCAGTGACAAACTTCTGGCCAGTTGTTTTTGAGGAACTTTCCGAAGGACTGTACTGCTGTTTGGAAGACTGAGAGTGCCACGTCGCTCCCTAGTTATAAAGTCTGAGAAAACCATCATGCTTACTTTTGCGGCTCTTGATGTGGTTCTGGGTGGTAACTTCCTATAGCCAACACTGGCTTGGTTTTTTTTTCCCTTTCGCTGAAAGGATATGCCATAATTGTACTTGCTGAGAGAACTATGAAGCACTCTGAGGTGTAACACCGATCACAGGGACCATCTAGTGTTCTCAGCCTGCATCTGCCACGGCAGCAGCGCCCTGTATCTGCTTAATAGAACTGTTATGGCTTAAATATCTAGTATTTCAGATAAAGAAATCAAATACCATTTAAATACTATAGATAATTACAACCAGCTTTCAGCTGTTCTAATTGAGAAAATGAGTAAAGTATTTTTGAGTGGTATTTTCAAATGTTCTGCTCTAAATAAAAACAAAGTTGTTTTCTTTCCCAATATACTCACAGAGAATCTGTCCCTACTTTGCAGTTAATATTTTTTGAAAGTAACATGTAAAAGATGTTGAGTGTGGCAAATACAAAAGAATTTGGCTTCAGAAAATCCCGTTTCCCTCTTTAATAAGGGCATCTTAAGAACTCTCATTTGCTACTGTTCCCTGCACAGCAGCCCATGCTCCCCTGTGCACGAGGTGCCTGAGGGGCAACAGCTGAGGCATCTGTGCATGAGGATCAGGACATGAAGTGCCAGAGAGCTGAGCTGAAGGCTTTTGGGAGAGAGACCAGATAGCTGAGAGATTTAGGAGTGACAATGCAGAGAATTAGGATGCTTCTGTGTCACCTGAGGGATGGAGGACAGCGAGGATTTCCAACATGCTGGAGAAGAGATGGAGGGGAGCATATCATGTCTGCAGGCTGGGCTCCAGCTGGGGTCATGAAAGGGAAAATGAGAGTGGAAACTGAAGCTGTGAGGCAGGACTGAGAATGTCAAGGCTGTGCTTGCCACATACCTCATTCCCACCCACACCAGGCAGAGTTAAGCATACTCTGCTGCCCTTTCCCTCCACCACAGGTTACTGCCTTTCTCCTTCTCTTGTTTTGTAGATAGAAATTTGGCCCCTTGGAGCATCAGGCTTGTGTAGAGGACAGTAGGTTTGGGAAGAATACCTAATCTAAGAATATCATCAGCTTTTGTGGTTTGATGCCAGACAGAAGTGCAGTAGTGCCTCTTTCCATGTTTGGACACTTTTGATTATATACAGAATTTAAAAGGTAAATAGGACAGAATATCTTAGTGAATTGCACTAACTTGCCAGAATCCTGGGGCGATTTGGTCCCACTTGAAAAGAAAAATAAAAGAGGCCTTAAAGAAATAGAGAGGTTGACTGTATTTCCGTTTGCAGGTAAGAAATTTCTCAGAACGTCTAGAGGCAATGGAGAGAGGAAGAAAAGGAGGGAAAAGAGGAATACACTCCCTGCAAGTCTCATTACTGGGGATACTGCTGCATAGCAATTAATCTGGATGACTATTTTCACTGAAACAAGAAGCCTTTGAATAATCACAACAGTTTATGACAGTGTGTTGTTTCTCCAAAAGATTTAGTCTGCCAAAAAAGGAAAAAAGAACTGGCAAAATTTCTGAGAAAATAGGAAGAAAATTCAGTAATTAAAACCAAAATATATTTCAAACTATTCATCAAGATTTCCTCATTCTGAAGTAATTTAAAAAATGTCCAAAATCTAAATAAGAATTTGTCCTAGTTACAGTGGCTGGGACTGGCTTATCAATGTGTGGGTGTAACCTAAACTGTCTATTCTACACCCTGTATGTCCTTTCTGATGAACTGTTAATAATGGATCATTTGCAGCAGCTGCCCAGGGCACACCTGACCCCTCAGGCTACAAGCTGGGTGTTAAAGGACCCAGTAAGGTAGGAAATGTTCCTGTCTTCACATCAGCGACTCAGCCATAATAACTCGCCTGGAGAATGGAGAGACATTAGCACCTTCACACCCAGCCTGAGGGGTCATGTGTGCTAGTGGGCCATCAGAGATTCCAAAAATACCCCAGAAATCACAGAGTTACATCACCCATTGTGAAAATTCCTGCCCTGAGGTAAGTAAATGGCATTCCACCTGAACCTAAGCATGTATAATCTTCGGGTTTTAGGATTTCAAGTACCACTTGCCAGATCCAGAGGAAGACCAGAACCTCAACGAGACTGTGACTGCCACTCTTGACCAGACTGTGACCATCATCCTCACCAACAGCTATTTCAGTATATTCCTTTTACTTTGCACTCAGGGGACCACATGGTGCTCAGCACAGGGGCTGATGAACACAATTCTGTTTGTGCCCCAGGGTACTGGGTTATACATCTGGGGTTTGTGGGTTAAAACTCATTTTTTTTTCTGTACCATTCTATTTTTATTAAATTGTAACTCTGACTTTAAACTCTTTTTGAGTTGTGTTCATTTCTCCCACCAGTTTACCTTTAAACCAGCACAGCATTTTATTTCCTATCAATCCAAACATTTGTGCAAATTAAGAGGAATTCTATGGAGTATTTTTCACCTTACACAACTATACTTGCACCTCAGCTTCACAGACTAGATGTAAGCCCTGCTTATGTGTTGATTTTCTGACGAGACTGGACATGCCCTACTGACTCCTGTGTATTAAGAAAGACTAAGGTGGGGAGAAATCTGTGAATTGCTGTAGAAGAGTCTCTAATCCATGGACTAGGACAGCAAAGCACACTATTTATCCTGTATGGCATGGAACAAACAGTATAAAGGTAGTTTAAAGCAAATTTTTTTAAAAGGGTTAAAATCTTGTAAGAATATTCAAAACCAGTTCTTTTACTTTAGCTTTGTGAAACGAAAATTTTCTGAACCTTCACCATGCCAATGCATGCTCCTGAACTGGGAAAGTAATTAATTGAGATCAAGAGACAGCTTTCATTCCTAGTCAAAATGTTTGTGTTTCATATTCATGTTCATAGCAGGAAATATATTGGACTAAACAGTAAACACAATAAGATATTATATATTATTAGTATAGGCATTGTTAATGTCTCCATTATATGCATTTACAAGCCACTAATGATCTTAAACTGCAGCAGAAAAATGAATGAGATCCTGTTAGTCATGTGTGGGCCACAGAAGAACTTGAGTTCTTTCAGAAAAAAAGTTGGGAAAATTAGCAATTTTTTTTCAAGGTAAGTAGAAAAAAGTAGTAAAAAATAGAAGAACTTCAGTAAAATGTAAAGTAAAACAGTAAAAATCCCCAAACAAACTCATTTTTTAAAAAGGGAAATAAGGAAGGCACGGGGAACTACAGCTGGTCAGTCTCACCTCAGGGTCTGGCAAGATCATGGAGCAGATCCTCCTGGAAACTATGCTAAAGCACATGGAAAATAATCAGGTGCTTGATGATAGCCAACATGGCTTCACTAAAGGCAAATCATGCCTGATAAATTTGCTGGCTTTCTACAATGGGGTTATAGCAGTGGTGGACGAGGGAAGGGCAGCAGACATCATAGACCTGAGCTTGTGCAAAGCATTTGACTTTGTCCCACATGATCCTTGTCTCTTCTAAACTGGAGAAATGCGGACTTGATCGACCACTTGGTGGATAAAAAAGTCACTGGATGGTTGCACTCAAAGAGTTCAATGTTCAANGGCAAATCATGCCTGATAAATTTGCTGGCTTTCTACAATGGGGTTATAGCAGTGGTGGACGAGGGAAGGGCAGCAGACATCATAGACCTGGGCTTGTGCAAAGCATTTGACTTTGTCCCACATGATCCTTGTCTCTTCTAAACTGGAGAAATGCGGACTTGATCGACCACTTGGTGGATAAAAAAGTCACTGTATGGTTGCACTCAAAGAGTTCAATGTTCAAATGGAGACCAGTGATGAGTGGTGCTCCTCAGGGGTCATTGCTGGGACCACCACTTTTTAACACTTTTGTTGGTGTTGACAGTGGGATTGAATGCCCCTCAGCATGTTCACCAACAACATTAAGCTGTCTGGTTCAGTTGACACACTGGAAAGAAGGGATGCAATCCAGTGGATCCTTGACAGGCTTGAGAGGTGGGCCTGTGAGAACGTCATGAAGTTCAACAAGGCCAAGTGCAAGGTCCTGCACCTACATCGTGGCAATCCCAAGAACAAGTACAGGCTGGAAGGAAAGCGGATCGAGACTAGCCCTGAGGAGAAAGACTTGGAGGTGTCTATGGATGAAAAGCTAAATATGACTTGGCAGCATGCACTTGCAGCTCTGAAGGTCAACTGCTTCCTGGGTTACATCATGTCTTGGGTTGAGCTGGCAAAACGCCAACTGCCCAAGTACAGAGAAATAGGGTCTTCCTCCCCCCAACCAGCCAAAGGGAGAAAGAAAAGGGAGAGGAAAAAAAACTTCTAAAGCCAGGTNTCCCAGGCCCAAACTTGGGCCCATCAGCCAAACCCATGACACATCAGAAGAGGTGTAGCTAGCAAGTCAAGGGAGGTGATTCTACCCCTCTACTCTGCTCTTGTGAGACCACAGCTGGAGTGCTGCTGGATCCAGCTTTGGAGCTCCCAACACACGAAAAGTGTGGACCTGTTGAAGTGAGTCCAAAAGAGGGCCACTAAGTTGATCACAGGTGGATCACCTCTCCTATGCAGACAGGCTGAGAGAGTTGGGGTTGATCAGGTTGGGGAAGACTCTTGGGAGATTTTATAGCAGCCTTTTAGTATCTGAAGGAAACCTACAAGAAAGAGAGAGAGGAACTTTTCACAAAGGCATGTCGCAATAGGACAAGGATGAATAGCCTTAGACTGAAACAGGGTAGGTTTAGATTGGATTTTAGGAAAAAATTCTCTACTGTGAGAGTGGTGAGGTACTGGCACAGGTTGCCCAGAGAAGTTGTGGATGTCCCATGCCTGGAAGTGTTCAAAGCCAATACAATGGGGCTCTGAGCAACCCGATCTAACGAAAGGTGTCACTGCCCATGGCAGGGGTTGGAGCTAGATGGTCTTTAAGGTCTCTTCCAACCAAAACCATTTAATCATTCTGTGACTCTAAATTACTTTTCCTTAGAATGAACAACAAATTTATTTGAAAAGTCAAATTTAATTCTTAAAAATTATTTCTCTGGTGAAGTACTTTGATTCAAGTTAACTTTCTTCTTAAATTTACTTTATGTCTTAAATTATGGCTTTAGGTTTTTCTGTTGTTGGCACTGAGAGGCCATGTACTGTTGATCTTGAGCTGGCGTGGATCAATGACATTGTATGAGTAGTCATGACTATGTTCTGTTCACTTTATAATCTCTGTCCATGCCCTTCCACTTCCAACACCACAATAACTCTGCCTCCACATCCTTTATCAGGCAAAAAACAAAGCAGTCCTCGATGCATTCAGGATAGGCTCTTCTGGGGTAGCTGCCTTCATTAAGGCACTAATTTAAATCTTCTTCCTCCAGGTGCTTTCTCTGGTGTTTTCAAGAACTGTATAGGATAGCTGCTATTCCATCAGATCTGTTTGAGATCAGTTAACAGTTCAGAAGTTTTTGGAAGTAGACTGAGGCACATAGAAAATGCAATTGCACAAAGTCAGTTTAATGGTCTAATATAAAATATTAGCTATGGGTGAGGATAAACCCACCGCAGATATTCAAGTGCTCTGACACACTGTAGTGGTGTCTACATTCCACAGTCACTTTTGTCCAATGTAAACCTGCTCTTTGCCCAGAAGGGAGGTCTTATCGCTCTCTACAGTTACCTGAAAGGAGGTTATATTAGGCAGCAGTCTGTCTCTTTTCTCCAGTATTAAGCAATAGGACAAGAGGAAATGGCCTCAAGTTGCTCCAGGACAGTTTTAGAGTGGATCTTAGGAAATATTTCTTCTCCGCAAAGTGTTGTCAAGCACTGGAACAGATTGCCCAAGGAAGCAGCTGAGTCGCCATCCCTGGAGGTGTTTAAAAGATGTGTAGATGTGACACTTAGGGACATAGTTTAGCAGTGGGCTTAGCAGTGCTCAGTTAGACCATTGAACTCAATGATCTTAGACGTCTTTTTCTAAACAGTTCTATGAGTTTATGATCTGTCCTACTCCTTCCCTCTGCTGGCACCAGCACTTGTGGCTTATGTGAATAAGAGATGTACAAGCCAAAAACTAGCTAATATTTTGATGAGTTAGCATCCAAGGCTCTCTAATTAGTCTGAATTTATTGTAAAAGAGCTGTTTTCCCTTTAGTGACCTTGCTCTGCCAGGCCAAATATCTTAAATTCTTCAGTAGCACGGCAGAAGAGGTGTCTCTGGGCTATGAAGTTCAGAGCCCTCCTATCAAACTACTGTAACACTTTAGAAAATCTCTGAAGCCTCTGTTGCAGGAGGAAGAAATGAGTGGGGGCGTGTCTTGAGGAGGGAAGCTCTGCTAAAAGGAGGTTGGATACAGCTCCTGCTGCCTGTGTGTGGTTTTGCAGCAATCTTGCCTTTTGAGCTATGAAGACATGATGTAGCTCTGAAAGCTATTGCAGCAGCCCTCTTCAGCTTCTAATGATGGTCAACATTGATGACATGAGGCCTTTTGACTAACAAGATAATAAATACAAAGACATTTGTCCTCCAGAACTTCTGTCCCTGTATTTTTTCAAGGCAGCAAACTCTCAAATGCCAGATTTGAAGCCACTGGACTAGTAGGTACTTCCTAGCAGAGATACTTTCCTCCGGATATCATCAGACTTCAATAGAACTTAAGTCCAAACTACTGTGCTTGAAAATGCACAGCTTTCCTACTGTCACAGCTGCTGTTGGGATTCATGTACTCTAAGACTGTTTTTTTTTTTTAAATGCAATGTTTTGTAACCAGCTGTAACTGCTAGTACCTTAATGTATCTTCAAAGGCAACCAGTCTGACTATCTTCAAGAAGAAAAAAACTGTCACACAAAAATAAAGGTCTCTATTAATGTTTGTTTTTCTGTTTTTCTTATAAATTTTGTAATTTTTCTCCTTTTCATCACATAAAATTATGGTAAACGAGAACAAAGTATACGATTTTTCTTTGTATATGATGAATATTAGAAAAAATAAGGCACAAAGCATCAATCTCACAGGTAATGGACTAGTGAAAATCACAGGGAGGCAAATAAGTAACCTGTTACAGCAGAAATCATAGTCTAGAATATTTTCCTCTTTATCTCCAGGCATGGGTAATTTATTACAAATCATGGGAGCTATTCCATATTTTAACTCATGTAATGAAGATTTAGGTGTTGTGCAGCACCACGATATAAACATACAGTTATAAGCACTTGCAGTAATTAAAACTATAGGTTACTTTTTTGTTGTAAAAATGCATAACTTTCCTTTGTGACTTTGTTCTTTAAAAAACAAGGGTAGTGCTGCACTTTAAATCTTTTACAGATACACCAGTAGCAATAATTGTTTGTTTAATAAAAGAATGAAAACTGATATATTAAAATTATACATCTTCAAGTCTTTTTTAGTCTTCACTCCATATGAAGGTCATATGAATGAATGGAAAAAGTGTGGAAATGTGTGATACTCAGTATTTTTGCAGTAACACCACAATATTCATATTTGGTGTGCTAGGAAAAATTAAGTATTTGCTGAAGTAGCTGATAATATTTTATTTGTTGAAGACTAAGAAATCCTACATGGGATTGTGTGTAAGAGACCAGATGCCTGGCACTGTTATGATCTCTTCATTCTCTAGGATCTGTAAAGTCAGTTACTTCAGCTAAGGAAGAACATGATTGAAGGAAATTATGTGCATGCTACTCTACTGGTTTTAGAGTTTAAATATTAGAGAAAAATGCACTTTGTTAAAGAAAGGTCTGACTGAGCCTCTCTGAAGGTGAACCCATCTTTCCAGCCCTTACATGGGCCACTCAACTAATGAAAGTCAGAGTAACCTTGCGTTGTATGGATTTAACTCTGCTAGGGAACACAACAATTCTTATCTTTCATTCTCTTTCCAGTCTTACATGGTTGCTGGAAGAATTCTCTTTCCTAACATGCAGGGATGTATATAAAATATACCTGCACACCTTCACCAGTTTTAATCCTGCTGTAAGGTATTTAGAACAGCAAAATGCTATCAGAGGCTGTGTAGTTATCGGCAGCACCACATGGTGTCTGTAGTGCATAAGAAAAGAATTCATATGAAATACAGATTGACATTTTATAACAGAGGATTTTTTTGGAAACCTGACCACGCTTGCACTGTGAGAAAGAGGGAGGAAGCATAGTGATTAAAAGTAATGAAAGTAATAAAGCATTTGATACTTTCTAATAGGTGCATTATAGGGATGGGTTATAGAACTCATATGGAATATAGGTCTGAAAACTTAGAAACATGGAAAGAGCGTTGGGAGGGATCTCGACAGGTCAGCTGGTGCTGCAGCTGAATCTATGTCTTTCTTGACAAGCGTTTGAGAAGAACGCTCGAGTGGTGGGGGAGAAAGACATGGAAATAAGATTTCCCTATATCTTCAAGAAATTCTTTCCAGGCTTTCACTAGATTTAGCAGTAGATTTTTTTTTTAACTGTCTTCCTTGCTCAATGTCTCATCACTATGGACCCAATCTTTCCTTGACTCTTTCCCTATGCTCCTGTGACTTTTGTCCAGCTGGTTCATGTCTTTCTTGAAGTACAGTGCCCCAGACTGAACTCAACTCTATGATGGAGATCTTACCAACCTTGAGAAGAGGGACTGACTTGTGTGGTGTTCATATGTTTGATCTTAAGGATGGTATTTACATTTCCTTAATATTTTATAATTTTTATTCCACTTTCTACTTGAAAAAAAAATCTCCCTTCCCTTTTTCTGTGTAACAGACAAAAATTTGTTTCTTGTCCAGTTAATTTTTCTGGACCATGACTTGCCAGAACTTTATCTCCAACTTTTAAGGACAGGATTGAACTCTAATTTTCACAATGACTCATACTGTTCTCAAAGTGATCATGTCTTAGATCCAGACCATTAGTGATGATATTAAAGATATCTTGATGCAGCTGAGACCTCTGCAGGGCTTTACTCAGTGCAGTCCTCCATTCTTACAGTAAATCACTTACAGTTGCTCTCAGGGAATCACTTTCCACTCATCCTTCAATAGTTTAATCTATGCTGCAATTACCTAGTCTGATGGTGGATTAATTAATGCTGATTGCAGTGTGTTTCCTGGCTTGTTTGTGTTTTGGTTGGTTTTGTTGTGTTTTCTTTCCTAGAGAGTTACAAACAGTTTGCTGGATGTTGACTGGCATTTTTTTGGGGATAACTGAAGTTTAGCTACTGGTATTTTGATTATCTGGTTTTTACTTTTTCATTTTTAAAGATGTATTGAGTCTGGCTCATTTGCCCACACCAGCCCTGACAGTGCTGTGAATTGTATTGGTAGCTAGAAGGGTGTTGATAACACACCAGTGTTTTGGTTACTGCTGAGCAGTGCTGGCACAGCATCAGTGCTGTCTCTCAACATTCCTTCCCCCCACCCCATAGAAGGCAAGATTGTGGAAGGGGCACAAATAGGCCAGCTGACCCCAATCAACCAAAAGGATATTCCATACCATAAGACATCATCTTAGATAAGCCCATCCTTAACAAATAAGAGGTGAAACAAAGAGATACTGTGCCCACCTTCTTCCTGTCACATGAAAACACCTATCCTGTTCTCAATGGTGACTCCTGGGAAGCAAAAGCACGTTGTAATTGTTCAGTCATAAAAATCTCTCTTCTCTGCCCTTGACAAGTTCCTGTGGGCCACCAAGACACCAGACATGCAACTGGGAGCAGTTGCTGGGAATAGATTTTCCTGGTAGCAGCAGAGGGCAAAAATAACATTCCTGTGACAATTACGGTATGAAATGGATGTGCTCTAACTGCTTTAAAACTATTTTCAGATGCTCTTTTATATCTGAACTGAGGAACTGAAAGACTGAAGGCTCTATGGAACAGTCACTATTTTAAGCCTTTATATATCCTGTAGTGTAGCAGAGCCATTGTCAAATATTAGTCTGTCAGTGCACATTTATGAAACCAAGCCATCAACCAGACACAGCTGTTGGTGTGTGGTGGCCCAGAAGTCCTGAATCAGAGTACTACTAAGAAAGAGAACAAGTATTTTAAACAAAACACAGGCAAAAAATCCAAGTCAACCTTTTCAGACTGGGATGATGCCCAAATCCTTGTTTTCATAAGGAGCCTGAAGTTCTGAGTAGTGGATGCAAAATGCTTTGAGTTCAGCAACATCAAGATAATTACGTGCCCACCCCAAACCAGCCTTCCGGCTTGGAAACGTTTTCTTCATGCTCTGTTTCCAGAAACAGAACATACAAAATTGAAATCTGTTCCTCTTTTTATAGAAATCATAGCAATTTATTTAATAACAGCACAGTGTTCATAGAAAGCAAATGCAGATGGCTAGCATCTTCTGATTTTTCAGTGTGTTACGTGTACTCTGTTGTTTATGCCATACCACCTCATACCACTTTTCAGAGCTGAATTAACATGATATAAAATTTGTGATGTGGTGTATCTCACACATAGCATATTTTCCATAAATTCATATGCTTTTTTAATTGTTGAATTAAATGAAAGTTTCATATAAAACAGCATAGTTGCAAAATTATATCAGGAGATTTTTAATTTTTATATTTTATTAACATTTCTCTCACATTTCTGCTTGGATGGTATCACTGTATTTTCTAAAGTCAAATATATACTGCTGGAACTTTGGCTGGGAACCATCTCTGCACAGCTTGAATGGAAAGAGGGCACACTCTGCTGGCAGCAGTCTTCCCAGGATACTAAAGTAATGCTGGGAGGAACAAAGTGATTTCAAAATTACTAACTGCAAGGTTTTGTCAGAATTCTCTGCTCATTGGCACCATTACAGTGATTGATTCAAAAGTTTCTTATAACCGCTGTTTTGTAATTTAAATTGGGTTAATGTATAGGTACAAAACACATTCAAAACACTTCAGATATTTAAAATACATGGTAAAAGTACATAATTTTGCACATAATCAGATTTCTCAAGATTTTGAGGGAATACAGTGCTATCAGCAGACTGTTATTGTTGCAATGCTCAAAGCTTGCTCATTTGGGAAATTTAACTTCTAAGTGACTGGGGTGTAACTCACATGTAGTTTTATGAGAGTTTTAAGATCTAATTGCCCTCCTGAGACTGAGAAGATCAAATTTTTATCAGAAATTCAACTTGCCCTTACAGGAGGTGTTCTGTCTGAGCCACAAAGAACTCAAAGTAGAGCCACCACTATTTCAGAATGTCTCAGAGTAAAGATTGGCTCCATCAAAAAGCAGCCAAGAGGATCAGCCAAGTAATTAAAACTTAGTGAGATGAGCTAAAAATGACTGCACTAAGAATTCAAAGTAATCCAGTCAGCAGGTTGAGATCATTTGGTCCTGGTGTAACTCATTCAAATTATTTCAGCTGTGTCCATTCCATATAGTCTTTTCCACTTCCTAGTAGATCTTAACTATTGTCTCAGACATTGCTTACTCAACTGTGCATTGGGCTGTGCTTCCTTTTTATCCTGAAGCTTGCTCTGAGCTTGCACATGGATGCAGGAGAACTTAGATGCAGGAGTATTTCAGCGATTCTGTCATGGAAGCATTAAATCCCTCTACATAACAGCTCACATTTTACCTCATTCACAGCCCCCTCTGTCAGTGTAGTCCCTGTGACTCCTGACAACCGACTTTAGCACAGGATATTTTGATTTTGAATTTTTAACCTTTCCTAAATTTCATCTATTTTTTTCAGCCTTCTCAATGCAGCAGCACCAGGCATTTCAGTTCTTCTAAAGTTTTGGTCTTTTGCTCTAGCTTGACTGAAGTCTCATGGTAAATTGATGTCCTACCCTTGTCATAAGAGCACAACTGAATAAATTCTATTCATAATTAAAATGTTAACTTTCTCTCAAGCCATCTTCAAATTTGGACCCATAGCCCAAGAAATTTCACAGCAGACATATGTCATGCAGTCCAGTGGATCCTTGATGTTGTATGATAGCAATACAAACACAATAACTCTGTTTAAGGATGCATAGTTGCTCTTTGAAATATTTGTGTGTTTTTATTTTTTCCAGTGAATATTATTTATATCATAAATACCACTAACATATTTTTTTAATTGGATAGCTGCCACTTGTATTGATGAGAGTATTCTGTACCAAGGCCACAGAAATTTTTCCTTTCTCAGTTTCTAAGAGAAGTTCTGTAAGAAGAAAAGAGGTGTCACTGGCTTGATTCTGTGAGGTGTTAAGCACTTGATTGCAATGAGGATTGTAAGCTCTTACCACTCTGGAAGAGAGGGGCAAAAGCAGATTTTGGCAGACATTGGCATCTTTAGGAGACTGATTGGCAGAGTCTCTTGGGAAACAGTCATGAGGGGCAAAAAAGTGCAGGAAGGCTGAACATTCCTCAGGAAGGAAATCTGAAAGGCACAGAAGCAGGCTGTCTGTCCCCATGTGACAGAAATCAAGATGATGGGGGAAAAGCCCAGTCTAGGGAGCGGGTTACGTTGTTAAGGGTCTGCTGTGTGCCATGCTAGATGTTTGTCAGGTTGCCAAAGAAGAAAGCAAAACTCCTTCAACAGGAAGTGCCCAACAACATGTGCTCACTGGATGGACTTAGGGCTGATTGGTGGGAAAGGGACATGTGATGTATACTAATGAAACCAGAACCAGGAAAGGGCATAAATATGTCTGTGTGTCGGCCATTAAATTGATTTCTTTTTACCAGATGAGAGGTCCGTTTTCATCCATTGCAGCTCAGCCCAGCTGATCAGAGAGTTTTGATTGGAACTCTTCCTGAGCTTGAAAACAGGAACGAGAAGAACAGGAAAGAACCCATAATCCAAGAGACCTGCTGCACCACGTAGACATTCACAAGTGTATGGGGTCGGATGGGATCCACCCAAGGGTATCGAGGAAGCTGATGGAAGTGCTCACTGAGTCACTTTCCATCATTTATCAGCAGACCTGTCTAACTGGGGAGGCCCCAGGAAGGTGGAGGTTAGCAAATGTGATACCCATCTACAAGACATGACCTGAGTGCTGGGGAAGGTTATGGAGAAGATAATTTTGAATGCCATAATGTGACTTGTACAGGACAGCCAGCAGGTCCAGCCGGTATGGGTTTTTGAAAGCCGGTCATGCTTGACCAACCTAATCTCCTTCTATGACAAGGTGACCCTCACAGTGAATGACGGAAAGGCTGTGGATGTGTCTACTTGGACTTCAGTAAAAGCTTTGACACCATCTCCCACAGCATTGTTCTGGAGAATCTAACCTGGAGAAAAGGAGGCTCAGGGAGGACCTTACTGCTCTTTATGAAAGAGATGGTTGCGAGGTGACTTATTCCAAAGAACAAGGGATAAGACAAGAGGAAATAGCTTCAAGTTGCACAAGATGAGGTTTCAAATGGATATGACAATGAAATTCTTATGGAAAGTGTTGTCAGGTACTATAACAGGCTGCCCAGGGACATGGTGGAATCACCATCCCTGGAGGTATTTCACAGACATGTAGATGTGGCACTTAGTGGCATGGATTAGTAGTGGACTTGACAGTATTATTTTTATTTGATGATCTTAAAGATCTTTTACAGTCTAACTGATTCTCTGATTCTACTTTTGTCTGCCACTAGCTGAAATGCATAAGACACTTTAATATGAAAGAAACAGATTATGCAGGTTGAGAAAAGCTAGACAAGTTAATTGCATCCTTCAGTTTGTGGCATCCATGTAGGTTCTAGTTAAGCAAACAACCATCTTTCTGGAGGTTATGTTGTGAGGGCTGCTCTCATGTGGTACTTTCAGTGTAATGCTTAAGTAATTTGAAGCCTTTAGGATGAGTGGTTGGAGCTCATCCCATTTTCATCTGCAAATCTTCCCACTAAATATGAGGGCCACTGAAGTATCTGAGGTGAGAATAGTTTTTACAATTATACTCAAATAAAATTATTAAATAAGGCCCTAGGACATGCTGTCTTTCTTCCCAGGGGACAACAATCCCATCTAGAAGAGACCCCGTAATATGAATGGGCCTCATTTGTGCTCCCAAGTAACCCTGGAAAGTGACCTTGCAAAACAACATTGTTTCCTGCAGATTCTCAATTGTCACTTTCCTTTCCTGATATATTTAAGTATAATTAATGTGCTAGGTCTTTTTTTCACTGGAAGTTGCTGTTAATGATTTTTTTTTAGAAATGTAATGAAAGTTGGATGTGCTTTATTCAGTTAGCATAATGTTTGGTAATGTCTCCCATGCACAGTATATTTAATATTCCAGACCATACTGATCTGAGATTTCTGCCACACTGAGGTAACTCAAAAGTCACAAAAGCCCTACACTGCTTTTATTTCCAGAAAAGTATATAAAGATCATTCTCAAGGAGTTGCATTGCCCAATGTAATTCATTTAGTCTTCCTGTAGGACAAGATAAAACCAAGCTACACTAATTGTGCCTGTTACTGAGGCAATTATAGGGTTTCTTAAACTGAAGGATTCAATGCAAGAATCATATTTTTTACCTTCTGGCAAGCAATTATCAAGTACAGATGATACATTTAATAATCTGTTTTATATGTAAAGGAATAAATTGATTACTATGTTGGCAACTGTTTAAGGCAATTACTTATGTAACAAAATTTTCTTAACTACAGCTCAAGAATAGATGGGTGTCTTGCTGCCTTTTCTTCTCTTCAGTTCTGCTGCTCAAAGAAGAATGATGCTCTCCTTTGAACTATCAACTAGAGTCTCCCATGAACTTTCATCTCAACACAGCTGCGGTGCCACTCTGAACATTCTGGGCTTGATGTTTTTCTGTAAAATTATGCATTGTTTTGAAGGAAGCATTCAACAGTCTCATACTCATCCTCTCCTCTTCCGTTCCATCTAGAGTCAGAGTGGGATTTTCAGGAGCCGTAGACCTAAGTGTTTTAATGAACTTAGCTCCTGGATAACCTAATAAATCATCCTGACTAAATAGTCTCAGAGGTTAGGGCTGGAAGCATTGGTCATCCAGATGTTGAGTAACACATTCAGTGCAGGTAGCTTGGTGTGCAGCTGCAGCGTGAGCTGCAGATTGAGCTCTGAGGGGCAGGAGCCTGAGCCAAAGGTCATGAACTGCTGACCCTTTGCTTAACAAAGGGCATGGTGACCTGTGGTCCAGCCAGGTGACCTAATAGTCAGAGACACAGCAGGAGCTGATGACCCACAGACTTTCCCATACTTAGACTGTAAGGATATAAAAGCCTGAATGGTTTACAAAGCCTGAAGGAAAGTTACATTGCTATAGAGATGTTGTTACAATCATAATGCCTTATTATGTACTAAGACAATAGAATATTATACTCCTGAGAGGAGACATATCCCGACAAATGCAAAGGGCAATGTCACATGAATACTTAAACACAGGCATAAAACCTGTGAAGTATCCAGCAACATCTGTTTCAGAAGAATTTTAGATATACACAGTGAGGCAAAGAACATTAAAGAAACACATTGTTGCAGATGCTTTTTCAAAATTTATGTACATTGCACATAGATGTTATAGGCATGGTGGCATGAAATTAAAAAGAGAGAAAGAGTAAAGAATTGGATAAATTTATCCATAACTGGCATCTACAGTGAACCTCAATATTTTAATGAGTCTCTGTGGGTAGGTGAGTACCTCAGGATAAATGCTGAAAAGCTTGGATATTCTGAGCTGCATGGTTAAGGATATTTGATGAAATGGCAGACAACTGTATGAAATGGAAGACCTTGAACTGACATGGGGAAGGGTAGGTGGGGACTGAAAACCTCTTCCTTTACTCTAAATCTGCTCCAAGACAAGCAGTTTCTCAAAGCCTAGATTGTCATCTTTAGTAGTCACCACATCTCATGACCTGTCTGAATCCTTGTTCTAGAAAGCAGGGCTTGGTGGAGGTGTTAGGAAGCCTTACACAAATCATGGCACCCATAGGTCTCACCATTCCACCTCACTGGATTTATCTGGCTCCCCCAAATGTCACAACCTGTATACATCCTGAAGCATATGAGCCTGCTTTTATTTATCCCTCCTCCTCCACTTTCCTGGAGTGCAGCACTCAATAAAACCAAGTGTACCAGGGTTAGGGTTAGGGTTAGGGTTGGGGTTAGGTGTACCAGGACACTCTTACAGCTTCCGGCTCATCACTGTACATGCAAACTTAGGGGAAGATTCCTCTATTTTTGAAAGCTAGTTGCCTCATGCCACAACACATGTATCAAGTCTTAAACTGAGCTTCACAGGAAATGACTCCCAAGGAATGAAGCAAAATCACTAACAGTATTTTAGGTACAAAAAGGTAATTTTGACTAAAGTTATGAATTTGCGTGGATTTTCCAAAACACAAAACTATTGCCTTTCTCAGTGACTGCAATCAGGAACAGAAGAACAGAGGTCTTCATGATTGTCACTCTCTCATGTCATTCACTCTGTCTCAGGTAACTGGCTCTTCAGCATGCTTGTTTTCCTGCTAGCTGAGGTGTCTCAGGCTGGAAAGCACAGGAGCAATGCCACAGGAAATTACACTGCAGCTGATAGTAGCCAGAGAGCTCTAGTCTGCAGAGTATAACAGCCTCCCTGCTAGCAATGGTTTATTGTACTCCCTGATCACCAACCCAGTTCTGTTCAGTAGGTTTATAAAAAGAGTGAAAGGTCATAATTTCCTGACAAAAGTCAAGAAGCATAGTGTCAAACTATAAGCTCTTCAAAGCAAGGTCTTGGTCACACACTGGTGTGGTGAGTCTAGCTGAGGGCATGCCTCATACTGTAGTACAAATAATGGAAATACAAAGTGTACAGCGCTGCCCACGTGGAGAGGCTGAGCACAATACAGATGCATTTTCACTTTCCAGATGAATGAGCTCTCTGTGCAAGAATTCAAACTGGATAAGGATCCTGCCCTTCTTCAGCTTTGGGAGATCTGTTCATGCACATAACCAAGGTTATTGTGTAACACATGTTTCTAGCAGTGCCATGTAAAAAACCTGGAGGGCATTGTTTAAAGTAATGATCAGCTTAGGTCCTCTTCCACACAATGGCACATGAAGGAACTGGCTGAATGGCACATTGCCTCCTTTTCAAAAGTTTCCTAGCAACAAAACAGGTAATGTAGAAAGCAGTGAGTCAAGCTGTGTACTGTCAACATCTGAAATAATAAGTTGTACACAATAAATAGTACTTTCTATATAATGGATATATATTCTAAAACTGAAAGGTGCCTGCAGGAATGCAAAAAGCTATGGTCCTTTGCACACTGTTATTGTGTTGTTATCATCTCTACTCAATAGTTTGCAATTTTTGGGATAAGAAAATACAGGAAATTCAAACCAGAAGGGCTGGGAGCTGCTTCATCCTTTGTTAATAAGTTTGCTGTAAAGAGATATATCCATATTATTAAAGGGGCTTGAAGGACAGATAGTGTTCTGAACAGTTCTTAAAGCCTAGTCAAATGCCATGACAAAAAATTATCATTAAATAATAATCACAGATAACGGCCTGTTGTTCTGACTCACATATTAAAAAAAACATCAGTTTTGCCTTCAATCTTTGGGGAATTTTTTTTTCCAGCTGGCAGTAATTTGGGAGCAGTACTCTGTTGGTTTTATAGTGTACAGTACCAGTCCAGTGAGAGCCCTCTGTACAAGTGTTAGTGGGCATCTTAGTCACCTACTTGCCTGGTGCCTTTGAAGTGCAGAGTGTAAGAGGTTGCCCCTACTCACCTCCTGCCTCCTCTGGGTGTTCTTCCCCTGCTGCAGGTTGCCTTTCCCTCTGCTGTGTGTAGCTACATGCTTGTACACCTGCCTGACTCCCTGACATCCCACCCATGTATTTTCCTTCTATTTTAACAGCTTGATGTGAAAGTCTTGTTCAGGAAGGTGGTCACAGAGAGAGGTGACCAGATGTGGTCGAGGAGGAAGTAAGAGTCTGGGGGCTTCAAATAAAGAAGAAAGGGCCCTCATCTGACTGTGCTACTGCAAAGTGCCCCAGCACAGAAGCTGAATTGCCCCTGTGCACAGTGGCAGAAGGACAGCTCCTGCAGACACCTGCAAGGGCATTTTGCCCTTCTCATCTGTCCCTCATGGTTCTGTGGCTGTGTTCACCAGGTCTCCTCTCTCTGCAGCTCCAGAGGCTGGCTGTTGTCCAGACATCTTGTTGTGCTATCAGCCCATCCACACCACAGCCCTTTTTGTTAATGATTGGTTTTTAGTTCACCTCACCAATACCACTGATGAAAAACCACACCTGAAGCACTCCCGTGAAGTGGGAAGGGAATTCCCATGGCTATTTATCACCTTCTCTGACCCCCTCATGTAACTGCATCAGGGAACTTTGTGATTAACTTTCAATATTATGCAATGGCTTCTGCTTTTCCTTGTTTCATGTGTGAGATTCATTTTGTATGGAATTTCCTAATGCATTATTCACCTTCTGAGCCTTATTGCAATCATATTTCATTTTATTAATCTCCCTCCAACACTACTCCCCTCCTCCAGCTTGGTGTTTTGAGGTTCATAGTGATTCTATCCAAAATATGCCAGTTCCTTACACTCACACATGAGCTGTGTTTTGTTCCTGTCATGTTTTGCTGTACTTCAACAAAATTGGTCCTCTTTTTTGTATGCTTATCTTTCCTGAGGCTTTTTGTCTTTAGCACTCTCCCTTGAAATTGATAGGATATGTTTTATGGAGGAGATGACTTTGCAAAACATTTCAACTGGAAAGAAAAAAAAGATCTAAAGTTTCAGAGAAACAGAAAAGCCTCTGTAAGAAATGGTAGGACTCAGGGTTATTTGTAAAGGGAGGGAGATGTTGAGTCCACATCTGCTAGGGCTAGGACTCTTCACAGGGACTTCATCCCAAGCCCCAGGGAACCAGGGCAACTGTTTTTTGTTGTTGCTGTTGTTCTGGGATTCTGGGTGAGTATTAGATATGCTCAGCTGTTTCTAGGAATTGACTCTACAAGATGAGCAGGAACACTAAGGAAACAACCTTTTTGTGCCTAATTTTGGGCTCCTGCAAGTATCTTTCTCATTGCTGATGAAGGCATTGCCTTCACAACCAGGGTGGTGATAATGCTTAATTGGACAAATATTTATTTATTTATATAACAACCTATAGCATGACACGTCCCCAAGGTGCCTTGTCTCCTGGTGAGATTCCTCAGTGAAAGGGGACTCCTGGTGTTGCATCTACAGCCCAGTTCTCCATACTGTTCTCCTTTGTTTAACTAGATGGGCTTTTCTCATACCAGTCCCATAGAAATTTGAGAGGTTTGCAATGAGTTTAGAAACAGACAAATGTGTTCACTAATCTGCAATTTCAGATAGTGAGTTTGCAGTTGGAATGGGATTCAAACTCATGTTTTTTGTGAAAATTTTATTCTTAAGCACTAAAAACCTATCTCCCAGTATCAGCAAAAATACCAGGGCTTCTAACTGCAGCAGAAATAGCTCTGCCCAATCATAGGGGGAAAAAAGAACAATCAGAAATGCAACTGCTTTTAAAAACGGCATTGTGAAATCACAGCATCAAAGAAAAGTCTTTTAGCAGCTCTAAAATCTACTAAGTGCTGAAATGGCTATTCCTTGCTGACAGCAATACTGATTTAGAACCATAAGTACATTGTAAAAGACTGGATTTTTACTATGGAATCAGTCAGCTGTATCCTAATGGCGTTGTGCCCTTTATTCATCAAATCAGCCAGCATTTACACATGTGCCCTGAGGAGACAGAAAGCAATTTCGGATTTCTAAGTTTCTGCAGATTTTGCACTCAGATTTTTATTGCAGGAAATGAGGGGTCATGCTTTAAGCAGTTCACACTGAAGATGTAAAATTGAATACATGCTTAGCAGATAATAGTACAAGTACTAGCTTTGGGAAGGCTCAGGTCCCTCATAGTGAAGAATGTGGGTATTTTGGGTCAGAATGGCTCTGATTCTCCAGCAAATCACTTTCTTTTGAATCAACCCACCTTAAATCAGTAATAAAATACCACAATTCCTGCCTCTATATTTTTCAGCAT
Source organism: Sakesphorus luctuosus (assembly GCA_013396695.1). NCBI lineage: Eukaryota > Metazoa > Chordata > Aves > Passeriformes > Thamnophilidae > Sakesphorus > Sakesphorus luctuosus. The sequence goes on along the minus strand of VWZD01001639.1, from coordinate 511,767 downwards.
TACTCCTACATGTTCAACAAGAACAGTCCCAGTGAGGGTTTGGCTACAAGGAAAGAATCAGACAGGCTCTGGAGGGCAAAATGAAATAGTGGGCACAGTGCACTTGGGGGGAAAAGGGGAATGGTTGTGTCAATCAGTGATCTTTAGGTGTTTTCTGAGTTAGACTGAGATCAGGGCATTTTTCCCTGACAGACCTATGAGCCTATTACTCAGTGCTGCAACTACTAATATCAACCCTCTTGCTACTATTCTCATCTCCTTCCTGATCCAAAACTTTTCTTGCTAGTGTACCCCATGCCCAGTACAGGCTGGGGGCTGACCGGCTGGAAAGCAGCTCTGTGGAAAAGGACCTGGAGGTCCTGGTGGACAACAAACTGTCCATGATCCAGCAGTGTGCCCTCGTGGCCAAGGAGGCCAATGGTATCCTAGGGTGCATCAGGAAGAGCATTGTCATCGGGACGAAGAAGGTGATCCTGCCATTCTACTTAGTCCTAGTGAGGCTGCACCTGGAGCCTGGAGCAGGTCCAGCAAAGGGCTACAAAGATGATTAAGGAGCTGAATCATCTCTCTTATGAGGACAGGCTGAAAGAGTAGGGCCTGCTCAGCCTTGAGAAGAGATGACTGAGAGGGGATCGCATCAATGTCTATAAGTATCTGAAGGAAGAGTGATAAAAGGATGGAGCCAGGCTCTTTCACTGGTGCCCAGCAATAAGGACAAGAGCCAGTGGGCAGAAACTGGTGCACAGAGGTTCCACCTGAATATGAGGAAGAACTTCTTTACTGTGCAGGTGACTGCACGTTGGAGTAGTTTGCTCAGAGAAGTTCTGGAGTCTCCTTCAGGAACCATCTGGAGGCAATCCTGTGCCATGTGCTCTAGTATGACCCTGACTGAGCAGGGAGGTTGGACCAGATGACCCACTGTCATCCCTTGGAACCTTAACCATTCTGTGATTCTGTGAGCATCTGGGCTCTGTCTGGAGAGCGGTCCAGCTCCATGAAATCCACCAGTGAGCACAAATTACTGCTCCATCTTGCAACCCAGGTGCGAAAAGCAGCTTTTTATGTCTGTGGTTCACTTGGAAAAGAAGTCAGAGTTGCATCTTCCAGTGATGCTATAGTTAAAGATAAAAGTAACCAAAGCAACTGGAAGACCGTGGGTCTCCGTGGGCTCTGCTGAGGTCAAACAAAGTGGGATGATGGTGTTGGGACATGAATTCAAGCCGACAAAAAATCAGGAGTTTTCTGTAATCCAAGCACAGGAGGGCAACAGCCAAACATGGCACTCACACTATGTATAGCATCAGGCTTTGCACAGTAGTGGTAAAGGATGACATTAAATACACCAAAGAAGACTTGAAGTGTAAAGACAGACAGTGGCTGATGAGAAAGATGGTTCCCCATTCAGCAGTGTTTGAGGTTCACCATCCATCAGCAGGCACATGAAAACAAAAGTTTGAAAAATATTCTTGGGATGAATGTTTTTCAGTTGAACAGAGTTGAATAGAACTGTATATAAGCCAATTTGTTGGTTTGAACATCAGTCTCAAGTGAAAAATGAGAGTTTTCCCTTGAAAAAGGGTCAATACACTTCATTCTGGTGTTTTCTCCATTATGTTAGGTTACAGGACTGTCATCAACTATTTAAGTTTCAGTAGACGTACATTCTTCTATGAAAAAAATCATAGTTGAGGAATTGCTAGTCACATCCAGGGACAATTATACAAGCACCATATTAAAACATGACGCATTACCATTTTATTAAAGAAATTAAAAGCCAGAGGCAAACAGACAGTACCATATTACAATGTAAAAATATTAGCATTAGAAGGCAGCATGGGACCCTTTACAGCATATTGATGAAGATCAGCATATGCTAATCATAGCCTAGATATATAGAGAGGAAGTGTGGGCTTATGTTCAAGGCTGTATAACCTGTCAGATGAAAGATTCAGTCTTCCCTTAGAAAAGACTTCACAGCTAATTAAATTTAAACTGCAGTACAGAGGGTTAGCAGGTGAAAAGGACCACTGAACTGGAAGAGGAGAATGTATGAAATTAAATGCCACAGCTTCCTATGAACCCTGACTCTGATGGGATCAGATTTGCAATTTTAAGAACAGACATCAAGGATGCAAAGCTGTCAATAAAATTTTCATCTGGATATTGTATGATCTATAATGATGTTATTTTCAGGGGCATTGTTCAGAAAGGAATCACATCCATTTCATAATACTCTATGCCATTTCACTTTACTATATACATGGTATATTTCACTGTATTTACATATTTGCATTCATGTATTGAAGCTGCACATATTTGAAATTAATACTGACTTCAAAGAAGTATATATTTCCAATGAGATTTAAATTCTTTCAAAATACACATATGGCTGAAGTGAAAGCCTTAGAACATATTGTAACAGAAAGATAAGACCTTCACGTATAAACTAAAATGAATTCTAAAAATTCAAGCTTCCTCTTCTGACATCTGCCTTCAACTTTCTTCTTAAAGGACCAAATCTGTGGTTTAATTCACTTGCTGTAGCAATTCAGTTCAGTTGCTGTAGCAGTTCAGTTCAGTACTTGGCAACAAAAGCCTAAAAATAAGGATTCCATTTATTAACAAAATTTTAGCACCAAGTTATCTGGAAAATTTGTGTGTTTGCTCTCTGACACCTTTTTAAAAAATTTTCCTTGTCATACAGCATACTGTGAGTAGCAGCAGTCCCTTACTCTTTGCTTCTCTTTGTTTTTACCTTATCTCTCCTTACTGAAGAAGCAGAAAGTGAGATGTGGGGCAGAAGCAGATCTTCCCTTTCACAATTTCAGAGCGTGATTTTGTGGTTTTTCTTGCCACCAAAAAGGTTGGATCCAAAATAAAATTCTGTCCAAGGATTCTGGGAAAATACCTTCCTCCTCTTACTAATTTTAACTGAAAGATCCCCATCATAACATCTCATAGTAACATCTCTTTATTGCTTTCTAAGACATTCTTATGGCTTTTCCAATGTATTGGTTGCTAGTTTAGTCTCTTAATTTTCTCCTTCCATTCTGCCTTTGTTATTTAATGTCTTCTGGCCTAAGTAAATGTAAATGTAATTAGCATTTTGTAAACATTGTATATAAGGTGAAAAGTATTTTTATTACATACCCCCTTGACCATTTGTTTTCCATGGAATACGGCTGTCTCTGAATGTGCACGTAAATGCCATCAGCACTTGCAGGAGCTGTCATGTACATCAGAGTAAAGTACATTCTTTCCTGAATTCTTCTCTTCTGAGCAATGGTGCCATGTATTCTGTTGTGTTGAAGAGTCAGGAGGCTGAAACACTCAAAAATAAGTAGAGGTGTAAAGTGAAAGAAAAGCTTATGTCGGTTTTTTGAGCTCATCCAGGTTTCGACGCCAGACTCAGGACATTGTCTTCACAGAAGTATCGTCAAACTGCTCCAGTTTATTGTTTACATTACACACACACTTAACAATAGTACAGGAATATTATTGGTCAATGGCTGGGGTGTGCATGCAACTCCATGCCCATGGATTGGTGCTCTTCTCAAAACTATGCCCTCCGTATCAACGTGTTTACCTGTTCCTTCTAACGGCTGCCACATTCTTCCTATTGTTTACTGTTCTTCTTGCAGCAGTCCTAAAATACAGGGGCCCCGTTTTCCCTTGCATGGCCTGGGTTGTGCACTTATGCTTCTAAGTTCAGATTTTCCCCCAACAGAGGTGAGTAGTCCATTTCCCAATGAATGTTCTAGTATGTTCAGTATTTTATCATCTAGTGGAGAAACTTTGTGACATTAACTATATAGACCCCTTTGCAGTTAATTTGGCACTTCGATATAAATGTGATGATACAGTTTTCAGGTTCTGACTAGGACAATGAAGCCTACATAGCTGAATTACATCAAAAATCATTGCCACAGCCAAGCAAGAGGTGGTCTCACCAGGACATAGCCCTATATTGTTGTCGCATCATTCTATTCTTGGCTCCTAAAGTGATATGTTTAAGACCAAATAAAACAGCTATAGAAAATAATAATCTAAAAAATAATCTAAAATGGCACTAACCATTGAATAAACATGATGAACTGACTCCCTAGATTATTTAAAAGGTTAGTGAAGTAGAACGATCTTTTGAAGTAACTGTGCTTTTTTTTTCTGTTGGAATACCTCATTCTCCACTTACAATTCTGCAGTGGCCTCTGGGTCTGCATCTCCTCACTGTTGCCACATTGTCTGGCTGGACCAGCTACTGGAAGCTATTGAACCCATTTGGCAAGTTTCAGAAGATTATTCAATCCAGAGGATGCATACAGCCTATGTGGCCTCCACAGTCCGTGGGATTTTAGGGGCTGGGTTTGCCTTTCAGAAATATGTTGCACACAGAAGAAGGTTTCAACAGGAAAGCCCCTGAAGAATGTAGAGGCTGATGCAAGTAACAGGAACAAGAGAGCAAACAGAATGGCAGATTTTCTGGATTTTCAAAATTAAAAAATGCATTTGGGATACAGGTGGTGAATAAATGGAATTCTCCAGAGGCAGAACTCTTTCATGTTCCTTGAAACTAAATCAAGGCAGATTTGTCTCATTTAATCTTATTAGTGGCTGGTTACTGATGGTGTGATTGAACAGGAAAATGTTATTGGTAACAATGGCTGACTGTGTCCTAAGCATAATTGAAAGCTGATGCTGCTTAGGGACCTGATTCATGCACTTAAAATCAACATTAAAGTGATTGCATTTTTAAATTAGTTGGTAATTTCTTCTGATAGCCCTAAATTCTTTTACATCTTAATGGAATAATTCTAGTCAAAAGCATATTGCTTTCTTTTAATGATGGAAATGAAGAAAAGCATTCCATGTCTACTAACTTACTTGAATTTGTGTCATTATTTCTGCTTGATTAATGTGAGTATTCTTTTATTAATTTATGTATCCACTAGTTCCTGTACATTTTTTGACGAATCTTTTGAACCTATTGGCCAACTAGCTGTGGCAGCAGGATTAAAGATAATCATGTTCCTAAAGGTTTTGTGAATATTGGTAGTGCTTACACCGTGAAAGCCATGTGAGCTCGCCAGGCTTATGGGCACTGCCTGCTCAGGCAGTAAGGCATCACTTGAGGCAGGTAATAGTAGGCATCATCACTTTCTCAGCTCAGTAGTGAAGCAACAAGAGGAACTGAGGTGCCATGAAGGGCATAGTGAAAGTGGGAAGCAGGGGGGGGGAAGGTTTGTGTTGGAAGGACATAGGGCAGACACACAAATAAGAGAGTTTGTTCTATTTATCCACAGCAAATGGAATAATATTGGACACAATATTGCAAATGGATTTCAAAATGAAAAACAGCATATGTAAGAAATGTCTGTATGTCTGAATATCTGCAACACATGCATAACTCATCTTCACAGTTATTTTTTTTTCTCCTATTGCTTCTTCCAAAGCCCTTTTTAGTATAGGTTAATGTCACTGAATTAGCTTATCCAAAAGTGCAGTGAAATGTGGTAGAAGTGTATAACAGCTAGGGGCATATAAGACCAAAAGAAGCTGGATTTAGGGGCTTCTTGGTGACATGGCAAAGCTAGTCAGAATCACAAGAAGACTTCACAGAAATCTTCAACTTCAGAGACAGTGCTTTGGGTAGCTATTTCTGTTTTTCAAAACATTCAGGATCATGAGTATAATAAAAATTTACCCAGAATTTCTTTATGTGAATTCAGGGACCACAACTCTTCCTGACTGGGTTTAGCAGAGGTTGGTGTTAAAATCTCCTCAGCTGTTGAACAAAGACCACAGAGAATAGCAATGTTCACCAGATCTCAGAGGCTCCTGCCTTGCACTGTTGACTGGAGATAAGTAGAACTAGAGTCCCAGGGTCACAGCTGGATTCAGGGAGTTTCCTCTTATCTCCAAATTCTTACATTCAAGGACAGGATCTGAAAATATATTTCAGGATCCTTTCTCTTTTTTCAAGGATGAAAAGATGATAGCTGGATCTGAGCTTACCAGAGCACTGCACATTCCATGCTCTAATTGCCTTGCACTTGATTAGTTCCTTAGGAAATAATTCTTGACTTAAATACAGAGTTAAGGGTATGAACTCCTTTTTAACATAGTGATATGAATGAAACCATATTAATAAATTAACTCGACTGTGTAGGAGAGCTGTGGTTTATGTATTATTGGGATTTATTTCACTTTCTCAGAAGATAAAATTGATTACTTTTTAATTGCATGCCGTGCTTTACTTTTGGATTCTTTTTTTCTGTGGCAGTCACATTCTTTTGGTCTACCAGCAGAGTGTGCTGACTCACAACAGTATTTTTCAAGTAAAAGTAGGGTTGAAAGGAGATTTGAGAACAATAAAGAGAAAGAAAGAAAAAAGTGCCTCTCTTTAGGATCATATATTTGCCCTCACTTTTTTACCTCTGGTAGCCTTAGAAATGCTGTTTTCATGAGTCTGCCAAACTGACTGTCAGATGATAAGATGCAGAGTTGATCATCCTAACATTTAAATTTGAATCTAAATTTCTGGATAAATGGAAAAGAAATAAGACTTATATTGAGTCAAACTCACGAAAAATGTTTTTCAGGTTCTATTCCCTGGAAGTGTTTTGTTCCATAAATTCTACATTTTGCTCCGGAACTGTTTGGAAATGCTCCACTTGTTCTTTATTTCATGATGTGATGATATTTGATCAAAGTGCAAATACATATCATAAATTACTTTGCTGTTTAATGCTAACTGAAATTAGCTACTTTCTGCTTTCAGACTACCACTTCTGGACTAAATGTCATTGTAGATCCCCCAGGGCTCCTTGTGGTAGGACAGACCTCTGGAGACAGCTGTAGAATGCAGCTGGCCTTGCTTTGTATGTGAGATTTGGTAGTCTTGACAGAAGCTGGTTAGAGAGATGTTGCCACCTCATTGACAAAGCTTTAGTTATTAATATCAGACACTGACCAGCCAGCGCAGAATTGGATGCAAGGACAACCTCCAGCTGCAACAGCCGCTGGGTAGAGATCATACATGCCCTGAACTGAAAGCGAAGTTTTTTCCTGCTTTACAGTGGTCCCTCTGACCCAGTTCAAATATTGCAAGTGTTTCCTTAAGTCTAAGGCTTTCTAAATATGCACATGGAAGCTGTGTGTTATTTTCTGGAACCACAAAATGAGAATAAAACCAGCTGTTCATTGTGATTTTATGGAGCCATTTTATCTCCACAGTTTCTACCTGCTTGAGTACTGGAATATTCTTGGTCTTAAGTTAAAAGGTGTGGGTTGTCTTCTCCAGCTAAGAAGCTTCAAGCTTAGCCACCAATGTTTTCTCCTCTACTGCTTCTAGGCAACAGATGACTACAAAGAGAAATCAGTGCAGTTACAGCCCACACAATGCACACCCACATGAATACGAGAGGCTTGCTTCAGGATTTTCAAAACATGTAAAAGAAAGTTAAGTGACTTGAGAAACAATTTAAATTGCATATTATTTCAGCTTACTGGCTGATTCAAGTAATTTTCTCTTCCTAAAATTCTGAACACTGACTGTGAATAATAAGTTTCAGAATACTACCGGAAGACAAATTTTTAAACTCTGAAGATATAGAAGATATAGTTGCAGTAACAAAGATGCTTTTAGTATGCATTTATGTACCATTGATCTTTAGACTCCAGGATGTCATTGGAAAAATAGTCACAGACATTAGCACTTAACATCTGCTGCTTTAGGCCAAGACTTCCCCCTTCCTCCCCCCCTGCCCCCAATCATTTTTTTATCGTCATAGAATCACAGAATCATAGAATATCCTGAGTTGGAAGTAATCCACAAGGACCAAGTCTAACTCCTGGCCCTGCACAGGACTACTCCAAGAATCACACCATGAGGTATCAGAAGTCACATTCACACTGTGTGTTATACATGGGGAAAAATTTGGGGTTTAACTTCTAAAACAGCTTGCATTGAAGCCAACAAGCTTTAAATTTGAGGCCCTTCTCCTGACTGTATTTGACCGTAGAACAGACACTGAGTCAATACAGTTTATATTTAGGTACTTCATACAAAATGACTGTATTAATGCAAGAATGGTCAGCCTTATTCCACCTGAAGATTGTTTCTGCCACGTTCGGGGCTGCTTTTGCTGTGACCTTTCCCTGATCCTCTATTAAGCACTGGAAACAGGTCAGATAGGATGGGGCCTTGAGCAACCTGATCCAGCTGAAGATGTCCCTGCTTATTGCAGAGGGATTGGACTAGATGCCCTTTAAAGGTCCCTTCCAACTCCAAATATTCTATAATCATATTCTAAACACACTTTCCCTTGGGCAATATTTAGTCTTGAATATCATCAGAACACTTTAGAAGTTGTTAAATGACTATGGAAGCAGGTAGATGTAAAGTAGTAGTCAGCTATTTCCTTAAGGTTATACAAAAAGGGTAAAATGCTAAGGAGCACCAAGAAGGGATTGCTCACTAGTTGCAATGCCTTAGCTACAGCTGGTGATATAATCAGAACATTACTGTTTGGCCTGTGGCCCTCTAATTCAGGAATCAGCTGGTTAGCAAACAGCTTGCCTAGATGACACAGCTGGTCTCCATCCTGATTCATTTATCAGATATATTGATTGACACATGACATCAGCAACCGTTTTGCTGATGCTTGAATTTCTCAGTTTGAAAGCTAAGATGTCATACACAAAAAGACAGCTAAGGGTCATTCACAAAACATGAACAAATCCACGCAGAGCACAGGGTTTGGAAGTATTTCAAACTTACCTTGAGACATCAAAAGTTGGATTGACTGGAATTCCCTGTAGAGATGTATGTGTCTCTCCATCAACTATAGAGGTGCAAGTCTTCTACTTAGATTTCTATACTAGAAACTAAATTGTGAAGGCTGAATCAAGGCAAAATCTAGGTAGTCTTCACCTTTAATATGGTAAGGATTCACTAGCACAGTTGCACAGAGCTGTTAGACATCACATCAATCATTGTTGGGTTGGAACCACCTTGTGGTGTGGGTGTGTGTGTGTGTGTGGGTGGGTGGGGGTGTGGGTGTGGGTGTGTGGAGAGGGCAGGGATGGGTCGAACCTCACCCAGGTGGGGTGGCATTGTATCACTCATGGCAGGGGCTGGAGCCCACATGGGGCAGCCCTGGAGCAGCTGCCAGTCACAAACAGCCCAGGAAAAGTATAACACCCCACAGCTCCTGGAGCCCCTGACCCAGCTCGGATTGGCAGGGACAGTTTGTGCAAAACATTGAGTAAGCTTGTCAATTTCCATCCATAGGGAAGAGCTCAGCTGAATTCCTCTGTTCAGTCCCTCCCATTTTATTCTTCTCACTCTGTTGGGTCAACTACATTCTTTTACTCAGTTTTTCACTTTCCTGTACTAAAAAAGTTTTGTTCTCCTCTTCCTTACTCCCTCTTGTCACTTTCTTCTTGGCTTAGTGTTTCTGTGCCCAAAATCATTCAAATCTCGCTATATTTCCCTTTTTTCCATGTGCTCATAAAAATCTTTGATTTATACAGAACATGTATGAGACAAGACTTCTTCAAGCCCACTCTGACTCTTAGAAAATACCAGGAGGGCAATATGAAATACTGTCAGCAATTTTAAAAGGATAAGTGAAATATTACCAATATTTTACTCTTCTAGTTCGAATGGCTGAAAGACTTGACAGATTGACCCAAAGTTCTTTGGCCCAAAGAACAACATCCCAGTCTGAAGTCCTATGGCTTTTGTGGGAAACAATCAGTGAAACAAAATAAGCCTGTTGACATCAGAGCCATAAACTCACAGCAGTAATGTGAACACGCTGAACACTGAAAAGGCCAGCCTTTGATTTCTAAAATCAGAGCTTGCTAACAGTGCACTGAGGGGAACTATGGATGGCTCCTCTTCCAAAGGGTTGGGAGCATTCCTCTGGGAAATTTCATCTGTGAGGGATCCACAGCATTTTTAAGGAGTGATTGGCTACTTTAAAATTGATATAAAATAAATAATTATTATATAAAATATTAAATTAATTAAATTAATATTTCTTTATTATAAAATTAAAATTAAATTTAATGATATTATTTTAAATTAATATTATTTAAAATGAATATTCTAAGGAGTGAATGGCTTACCTTTTGAAAATACTGGATTTTTATGGGTGGCAGAGATCAAAAAAGGAATATTCTCCCAGGGAATACAGGCAGGCAGCCCACTCATGTTTTCCCACCAGAAAAGGCTTGAAGTCCCCCCTCTCCACCACCTCTGTCAGAACTGGGAATCCTCACTCAACTTTTGTTTTCTAAAGTGGTCAAATCAGTTTAAAGCCCACTTTCTCCGCAGACATTGCAACTTCACACAAACTAAAAATGCATTTATGGTTTGGCCAGTAATGAGCTTGATTTAATGTATATGCAGTGTTCATCAACAAATTTCCCCTAGATGGTGATGCTATGAAGTTCCAAACAGTGGTAAGTTGTATTGTTAGAATTCATTATATTTTTAATTTTAAAAAGTCTCAAAAGTGCTTGCTATGCTATATAGAGGAAATTTTTTTTTCAGAGAAAAATAATTTCTTTGGTTACAAGACTGAATTCAGATGGGTAGAGAGAGGACAGTCCTGGGAAATAAGGATTATATCCATAAATGAAACATTAGAGCATTAAGAACAGAATAAGAATGATGCTCCACTGATGAATGCTCTTGTGGCTTTTGTAGGTAATCACTTTTCCTAACCTTCCACCAATTCTTTCTTTGAATGCAAAACAGGACTAAAGCCTTTCCTATCTCAATTTCTCTGCTCAGCAAGCAGGAAAAACTCAAGACTCAGTGCAGGCTGCTGTTCTGGGATGTGATCTTGCCAGGGTTCAGCTTAGCTGAGGAGTGAAACCGCTCCCATGTGCAACACTACAGATCTCCTTTAGGTGACTTTAATTGCCAGATAAGCATTAATTCTTTTAGGAGAAATCATACCCAGCATCACTGTGCTATAGCCTGGTAATATGAATGGTCTCTTTCCTCATTTATCCTTTCAACTGTGCTAGGACCTGGCAAACTCCTAAAAACTCCTTACACCGCAGGCAAGTTAGAGATAATGATACAAATCAGTCCTGTAACTGTTAACTTATGTCCTACAATTATACCTGTTCTGGTTTTGGTGGGGATGCAGTTAACTTTCTCCATAGCACAGCTGGTATGGGGCTGTTTAGTGTTCCTGCTGGAGGCAGTGTTGATAATTCAGGGATGTTTTAGCGATGGTTGAACACTGCTTGCACAGAATCAAAGTCTTTACTGCTTCTCACACTGCCCCACCAGTCAGTGGGCTGAGGGTGCTCCAGGAGTTGGGAGGGGACACAGCTGGGACAGCTGATCCCAATTGACCCAAGAGAAATCCCAGGCCATATGAAGTAATTCTCAACACATGAAGATATGGAAGAAGAGAGGGATATTTTGAATGGTGGCATTTGTTGTCCCAGTCACTTGTATGCCTGCTGTAGACCTGCTGCCTTGAAGGTGGCTGAACCTCTGACTGACCATGGCAAGTGGTGAATAGATCCTTCATCTTCCTTTGCTTGCAGATTTTGCTTTATCTATTAACCTGTCTTTATCTCAACTCACCAGTTTTCTCACTTTTACCCTTCTGATTCTCTACCCATCCCACCTGGGGCAGAGTGAGATAGTAGCTCTGTGGGGCTTAGTTACCAGTTGGGTTTAAACACAGACAGTACTTTAAAGCCATTATAGAAGCACTGGCCTAGGTTTTTTTGGGGGTACTCAGGATGCTAATACAGAATGGCAGTCCCCTGATACAAAGAGTTTACAATCACAGTATATTAAGATAGAACAAGTACCATTGTTCTCTCCATTTTGACAGAAGGGGGTAAAATGTCTCCTGGAAACAGCACACAGATTGTCTGCAGCCTATGCTGAGATCCACTAAATCTCCATCTCTCCATCTTCCAGCACATGTGAGCTACATCCTTGCCCCAGAGGTAAGTGCCAGTTGTGTCACCACAACACAGGAGAATAAAGAAGCTTTGTCAGGTGAGATAACAAGAACTTAGACGTTTCTAGATCCGGTATCTGAACCAAGACACCAATACTGTAAGTAATCTAGAAATATGTCAGAAAGTATACCACATATTTGAGAAATAGAGTAGGATTATATCTTCCTTTATACACATCTCTGTTACATAATCACTTCCAGCTTTGAATTTTCATAATGGATTTCTTTCCAATACACAACCTGTCAAGTAGGCAAAATCATAATTACTTATCAATAAATGGCAACCTTCTGCACCATATATCTTCGTGTTTAAATGCCTCCTTGAATCCACACACTTTTTCCAGTTTACAGAAATTCATGCATCTCTTCACAAAACAACTTACACATTCCTTCCTTTGGTCTCTTGGTCTGAGAGTGTCCTTATTTTTTCAGTAATTATCAAGGCTAAAGTATAACAGCTCATTTTTGGGTTTTTTTTGTGTTTATTGCTCTCATTAATGGTAATTTATTAAAATAAATTGCCAATTTATTGTAGTGATAATGGGAATATATAAATATTTCTGCTTCCTCTCTGGAACCTTTATTCCAGCTACTTGCAATAATAAAGTCTCCAAATAGGAAGATGCCAGAAATACTAAAAGTTATTGGAAGTGGAAAGATGTGACCTTCAGACAGCACACACAGATATTTCAGAGTATTATTTCAAATAAAAATACTGAGCAATGAATGGGAAACTACAATGCTCAGATCCCTACCAAAAACTACTGTGACCATTTCCAAAATTATTTTCTGTCCACTGCCAAACAACTGTCATATCTATTGTACCGTAACTGTATCTTGTTAAATTTATATTGAAGACAAACCCCAGCAATTTTACATCTGGAATACCTTGGGTATTAGCTGACCTTTAGATTAAATGGCAGAAATATTTAAGGTTACATAGGAGACACAGTGCAAACCTATTGGACAGGCACACTGGAAGTCTTTCCCCAGGATGCCCCCGTCAGCTCGGTGTAATCATTACTCAGAGAGCAGACAAAAGTCTGAAGTCTTAATTAAAAGGATTAAGTCTGTTATGTTTTTTCAATCTTAGAAATAGAGACTTTGATGAGCTCTCTTGGAGGAAGGAAGATGCTTCAGAGAACATTTTGCCTTTCCTGAGTAAGGAAGGATATTCTGAGGTGCTACATTTTGGCCTTAATGATAAGTGAGAAAGGTACAGCAACTGCACCAGTGCGAGCTACATGAAGTAATTGCCCATCTGAACACCAGCAGCTTGTTCTTGGTAGCTGAGAAGATCCACACCTAACGTGCACTATGATTTTTTATTGGCAAACTCCAAACACAGTCTTTTCCACAGAGGATACAAGCTGTGGTTCACTTTGTGAAATCCAGACATTGACTGAATAAAACACAAAACTTATTAATGGAGAAACAATCAATCAAGGACTATTCAATTCAACTATATAATTTTTCTTTAGATTCTAGAGGTGCTAGAAGACTCTGTCAGTGAAGTATCACTGCATGGTTGCTGTGCTTTGACTGTCTTTCCTGCACATAAAATTTGGCAACGTTCTGGTTTTGATTACTTTCATCTGTTCTCATTTCCATATGGAAATGTTTCTAAAATAAATTTTTAAGAAGTCATTACAATGCCATTAACTTTTTTACAGTTATTAATGAGTTTTTTAACCCAAAGAGCACCTTTCAAATAAGTTCCTCAATCACCTTTTCTTTCATTGTTGGATTTATACAAGAAATGTGTGAAATAATCCATCTTTTATATTGAAAAAATGATCAATTATCATGTCAATTGAAACATTCATTTTTAGCAGACAATGCCAATTTTCAATAATCTATGACATTGTAATATGATGTTTAAGGAATATAAAATTACTAATTTCAAATGAAAACTCTTATTATTCCTTTGATTAAAAGAATGATTATTGGTTTATTGTAATTTTGCACATCTCTTTTTTGAAGGATGTAATATTAAACAAAGCAGCTTTTTCATGTAACTGTTCTCATCATTTACCGTGCAACACAAAAGTAATCTCTTAGGTTTTGATCTGTTATTCATGATTTACAATTAGGCAGTAGATATCAGTAATTACCTTCCATTTTATTATTATGATCATATTACTAAACACAATGCAAGGGTCAAAAGACATTTTTTTAAATTTAATTATTCAAGAGTGCAAATCTTATAAACAGTGGTTACTGTTCATTCAGGAAAACAGGTAAAGGTCTTTTTTTTTAACATGGTAAGATAATACAAACTGAATTAATGTCCTTCTTAAGGGTGAGAGTTTTATTTTCAAGCTATCTTTAGGTTCTAATTTGAATTGAACAGTATATTTATTCACCATTAGGAGAATCTGACTTTGTAAATATTTCCAGCAATGTCTGGAATTGCTTACTACAAAAGTATCCAAAATAGATAGAGGCAAAAGGACTGGAACTTCATTAGAAACATTCGAATTCTCTAAAGATAGCTGACAGTCTTTCTCTTTTTAATAATGTTTTAGTGGCACTATGTTGTCTGACTGGGTTAGACTTTATACAGAAGTCATGCCATTCATAGAGGAAAAAATAAAAGTTGTTTTTCTCTAATATTCTTTCCTCAAATGCTACTTGTACAGTACAACAGAGATGATATTTTGTGTGCTGAGTGTCAGTTAATTTCAATTAATTATACCAACATATTTTTAAAACTATTACACATTTCTGTAGATCACCTCTCATATTAATGTTCAGAAAACTTTCCAGCAACTTCAGGGTTGTCCATGTACATTTTCCTTTCTCCCATCACTCCAAAGGCCTGAGCTAAGCTTTTCCACAAACTCCAGCTGCATCTCCATGTACTGGCAGACAGCGCTCACTGTAGACATCACTTCCATCAGAATTTACTCATAGATAAGACCTCCTGCAGCCGCAGCATCCAGTTGCCTTCAGTGTCTCTAGTTTTGATTTTTCTTTTCTGTTGCTTAAGGCACCATCACTGTCCAATTCTTCTCATTCCTAGAAACCCAAATGGCTATTACCCTGACCTCTGTTGCCTCCACTGTAAGGTGTGAATTTTTCTCCTAGATGTCAGATCTGTTTGTCTTAGGCATGCTTGGATGGAGGACTATGTATTTTCGGCTCCCCAACTCATATGTCCCTTAAATCTGAGGTATTATATCTGGTTTTCTTATACCCTTTGCTCTTTGTTAATGCTACCAGCAAATACTTGTTCTATAGCTGACATTATGCTCAGAATGGGCATTTCATTTGCCTTAGGCAGATCAGAAACCGATACTCTTTTCCCCTTAACTGCAGTAAAACAGTAATGAAAATAGTGTTCTTAAATCTGTATTAGGGCATAACTGCAAAAAGAATAAATGCGGGCATTAGCGATAACATTATGTAGAACAGAATTCTGGAAAACACATCAGGCAATTTTCAACATCAAAGTCTACCTTCTGACAGTTTCTCTAGTGCAGGATAAGCAAAGCTGTTTTGGAAGTCTAGGGAATCTTACGGTCCACTATAAAAATATTCTTCTTGTTATTTTCCCAATCAAAAAGCTGATGATAAAGAGGTTAGCCTGTGTAAGCTTTCTTGTTTACCTTCTCTGTGGACTCTTTGCCATTCAATCATGCATGAATTTTATGGTTTCAGCAGCAACTGGCAGTGTAATTTCAAAAGTGTCATTGCTGTTACACTTTAGAGACACTGTTCTTCCCCAGGAGCTGATCATATTAGAGTAGAGGATTAGTGGTGCCCAACGTATCCTGTACACTGTATAGCACCTAGACAGCTATGCCGTGATACTCCCATGCCCTGCATGGAGTGATGAGCTAGTACTTGGTTTCTCAGAGCTAAATCAAGACCACCAAAGCCCAGATTGTTTGAAGAACTTAAAGCAATGTATGACTTACTTCTGGTGTGACTCAGCACTTACAAGCTGGCCAATGACTAAAAGTCAGCCTTTTCCTGTAAGTGTTGAGGACACAGGCCTTCTTCCTAACAAAATATTTGGCACCTTCTAGTGTAAGAAAAGAAAATGCCAGAAGGATTGGCTGTGGTAAATATCAGAGCATAAAAGCAAAATGTTGCTCCAGGCACTGGGCAATATTCCCATTGCTCTCTCTATGATTCAGAGAGAAGGATGCGTGACAAAGGCTGCAAACCATATTTTTATCTTTTGTGATGGATAGATACCAGTGGCACACTGGTCTCTGGGCTGATTTAGAGCACTTTGACAAGAGAGTTTCAAAAACATAAGCCTTACCTATTGTGTTCAGCTGTTTCTTTCTGTATAATGGTATGTGAAACTTGACTGATTATTTCATACCTTGGGCGAAATAGCACACCTTCAGTCAATTAATTAAATTTAGATATAAATCACTTTTACTAGTTTATCTACCTTTAGTAAGTAAAACAGATTTAGATATAAAGGACTGGCTGCTGCTTTCTCTGTGTAACACATAGAATTCTCACAAAGTCAGAGAAGTAACATTTGGGAGAAAACCCCACAAAATAAAACCAAATACCAAAGAGGTAAAGGATTTGTCTAAATGCTACTGGGTATATTTGAAACAGTTGCCAGAAGGCATTTATAATGGCTGTTACTGAATCAAGTAGATAGGCTTGACCCAGAGTAACAATACTTTTGAAAATTATAACTAATTTGGCTGAAAAAAATAGAAAGACATTCCAAGTTTACCATTTTAGTATAACCTTATTTTTCATCCTTGAAAATGTCTGAGTTTGTCAGAATTTTATCTAACTTCCTTGAATGCATTAGGTACCATAAGTTTGAAATTTAATGATTAAAAGAAGAAAAGAGAGCAAGGACATATTTTAGCTGTCAAATATTCACTTACTTTTACTTATAACATTCCCCACAATTCCAACTCCCCACAATTCCAACTTTTGTTACTGATGAGCTTAACAAAGCATCCTTGACTTCAAAACTATTGGCATTTGTTTATTTTCTAAATTAAAAACGACCTATGATTTCTGTCAATATAAATGCAGCATTTTGACTGCTATTTTACATGGACTTTTTAAAATACATAGTTTGATTTAAGTTGAAGAAACACTACTGTGCTCTTCCTAGTACCTACACAAAACTAACATGTCTTTTTAAGTCGCACTGTTAAAATACCTTCCTAATTATTGTGACCTCTTATTCAGTCTTCTTTGCAATATGTTGCTTGATGACCTGAATTGCATGAAAGCAGAAAAAAAACTTTGAAAGGTTGCATTTTATATATCTAGTGATAGTGAAAAATGCATTGAGCATTGTTTTGCCTTAACTGTAAGTAAGTTTTGCTGAAAAAAATCAACATATGTATATCACAACAGTCCTCTGAAGAAATAATATCCATTAACATGCCATATATAGAAGCCTGATGAAATCTAATCAGCCAGAAAACAAGAGGAGTGTTTATATAATACCACTGGTAATTAGCACAGTGCCTTCTCTTGAATTTGTGAGTTGATCACAAAGGCCCCTGCTTTTCAAAGTCATGAGCCAAGTGTTCTCCAAAAACATCAGTCTCTGCAGTAGTAGTAGGAAAAAAATTATGAAGTCATTGACATAAAAATAGTAATAGTGAAAGGCTTATTCCTGCTCCCTTTGTTTACATGACCCATACGTGACTTTCACAGAGTGACCATTAAAACTGAATATTGCATGTGGGAGCTGTTTAGTGATGTCAAGCATGTCACACATGATGAAACACCAGCAGTAGACTTTTTAACAGGATGTGTATTTCCACAGTTTTCTCCTCATCCTACACATATAAAGAAAGAACTGTGTTCATCTTTGCTGCTCCTAATGCTAGTGAACGTTCTGTCAGTAAAGCTGGGTACATATGGGTTCAAGTCAGTCAGAAATCAGTGATAGGAAACTTTTATAATGATATTAAATACGATTTAATATTAATTAAATGTATCAGTATCATTTTTGAAAATCTTGTATGATCGAATGAAAACCTGTAAATCCACAAAAAATTGCCTAAACCCTCCACAGAACATCAAAAAATTATTCACTTCCCACCACTGAGCAGCCCCCTCAATGGATGATAGCCTATTGAAATGTCAAGTAAGGCTTGTCCTGAACCTTATTTTGATCATCATCTTCCATCACAGTCTCTTACCGTTTCAGAGCTCAGGAGCCTCAAGTCCTGTGTGGTACTTGTAACACTTGAACAGTTTGTTACATAGGACAACCAGTTTCTGTTTGATTACTTAACCACCGAGACAAAGGGAAAAAACCTGCACTTAGCAACTCTATAGTTTACAGAAAATAAAATTACAAATATATAAAACTAATTACATATTCTAGCTACAATTACTTCTTTTGAGTTAAAGAAAACAGTATTTCCCTTAATATACATGCAATTGTTTGCAGCACAAATATTTAAGACATTTGTCAATCCCTTTTCATTTGTAGAATCTTCACTAACTATGCACTCCAGTTAATTTTAAGATGTTCCTGAACAGTTTTATAAAGTCCTGCAGGAGAGATAGATACATGGGATAATGGAAATGGTTGCCTAGAGACATATGGATGTTTTGCATTGACTGGGATGACTGGACAGCCTCTTGTAGAGTGACTAAAGCACATACCACACACGGTGGTATTAATATGTGGGTGGGGAAAGTTGCTGTAGCTTCCCTTCCCAGCATGGGTTTCTCGCTGACATTTTCATAAGGACAGTTTGTTGCTGAGTTGTGACAGGCTGAGCTCCTCTAGCCCTCCTGCATCAGGGGAACATTCCACACCCCTGCAGGGAGACAGCTCCAGCTCGGCAGAGGGCACAGCACTGTCTCTGACTGAAAACATCAAAAGCTGCCAGGTTTTAAAACTGACACTTCCGTTTCTCTAACAGGTAACGAACTAACAGTTTTTAAAATAAACACGTTTCCTTTATGGGCCTGATAATAATATAGCCATAGGTTTCCATTTTAAAATTGCCTTTCAAAGCCTGCTGTCTACTATTTTTGGTGCCTGAGGCACTTTAACAGAGGTGTTGAGCACAAAGTAGTCCTGGTGAATGTCTGAGTACAATAAGGATGTGCCAGCTCTATTCTTTTATCTGCACTGGCAGATTGACCTAGCAGTGCTGGATGAACAGCTGGACTCAGTGATCTTGGAGACCTTTCCCAACCTAAATGATTCTATGATTCTATGACTAAGGAGCAGAATGAAACAGCCTAGTCTTTTCTACACTTAAAAACAAATGCCTTTTTCTAAAACCTTAAAACACAAAAAAAGAAAAAAAAGAATGAGGTTGTACTTTGTGTGAGGCAGCAAAATTCAACATTTTAAAAGTAAAATGTTAGTGTGTTAAGCAATTTCTCTTTTCCTGGACTGAAAGAGTAACACAAGCTTGAGGTAGATGTCAATGCTCTGAGTCTTGACCTGCCTTTAGTAAATAAACATTAGATTATATTTAAAAGCACAAAGAGTAGTAGATCCTTCAGTGCACAGACACGTATTGCACTTACCAGTCTACGGTAAATTATTTTTTAAATTATTTTCATTTTGAAATATGACATATTTCATATATTTAGCACATATTCTGATCAGTACAGGTAAATATTGCACATGGGAACCATTTTCCCAGGGACAGGTTCAAAAGTCAAATCAAATTATTGATGATAATTGGTTTTGTCATTTCTGTTTACTTACCTATTAATCTGTTACACATTCTCCCTAATTTCCCTGATGAGTATCTAGCCAGACTTTTCTTTGAGATGGATTTGAGACAGTACTAATTTTTCAGGATAACAGTAATTTAATTTTTTATGGATTAGTGAAGGCTATCTTGATATTATGAGGTGGCAGAGGTGAAAATAAAACTGTAAATTAGCATACAAATTATTCTCTGATGCCAAAGCTTGCAGAAAAGCCTGTAGAAAAGTTAACTGCAAATATTTAACTGCAGACTAGCCATACTAATAAGTTTTCTGAAACAAATTACTGCTTTCAGCAAAGTGCATTAAGATGTAATTTTTAAAATATCTTGTATTCTGAAATCACCATACATTAACAGCTACAATTATCCATTCATTTAGTCATTCGGAATTTGCTAATAAGTATGTACTAATCCGTTGACTCAATTTAATAGTACTCTATTGATCTAATTCCGATGTCGTGGGAGCTGTTCCCTGCTTCAGAAATGTCAGGAAATAATTGCTAATTAGATCTTTACTCTGATAGTTGCTAAATTTCTCCATTATGTAACTCTTCTGTTGCTTCCACTTAGAAAAATGAAAGGGATTGATAAGGAGAACGCACAGTCAATTACAACAATGAAGTGAAATGTATTTTGCCTTCTGTCTTTCCTCTGCAATGGTATGGAAGAGGAGTGGTTTAGCATGCAGAAATCAGTGGGATTTCAGTTATAAACTCAAGGTAAATAAAAGCATCTTGTTAAATATCTAACTCCGATATTATAACTTGGTGGGGCTTTTACAAGAATCTAGCTTTACAGTCATATTTTCTTTTTTCCATCATGCCCATTTTTCTTTCCTTTTCACTTTAAATTTGTGCCTTGAACTTACTTTATAAATGTAATAAGCATGCATAGACTGTAACTACCACAGACCACTATTAACCTCAATAATTGTGCTGAGTAGGTGTTTAAAGCACTCATGCACTTCTAGCAGAGTTTGTGAGGTGTGCTGTGATAAATGTGAATCTTCTCTAAACTGATCTGACATGCTAATTACCATGTAGGTCCGCCTTGCCACATCTCCATAATTATGCCAGTGGTGAACAACAACTGGGAAATATTGCTGCAAATATTCTGTTGTAAATATGTTAATTTCTGTTATTGTAAGTTTCTTTTTATTTCTGTCCCTTCATATAACTTGTTTGTAGGTATCCTCAATATAACATCCTGCAGTGACATAATTCTACCCACACTGTACCATATTTGTACACGTGTGTGATTTTTCTTTAGGCCCCCATGTTTAAATACCTATATCCAGTATGAAAAGGTTTGTTCCGCAAAGCCTAAAATCTTCTGTTTAGCGCCTTTGGATTTAAATAACTTCAATAGTAATTTTTAAATAGTATTTGCTGTCTAATAACCACAAAATTTGCATGTGAAGAAAAAACAAAAACAAAAAAACCCCAAGCAACAACAAAAAAAGGAAAATAAAGTATTTAAAACATATTTTGGTATGAGGAACTACATTAAACCTGCAGGAAGCAGCCAGCCTCACAAACCACTTCTCCAATGGTGCTGCCAAGGCTACTGAGAACTCTGTGTCACTCCTACGGGCTGGCCTCTTAATGCACTCATTTAAAAAAAATCTCATCTAATTTGTCTACACCATCTCTCTGCTTTTCTGCTGTAACTTTATGTACAAAGGTCCACTAGGAAGCACTAATTAAACACCTGATTATTTAAAAAATATTTTCTTCTACTAACTTCTTCTGAAATTCATATATGCTTCAGAATTTATTTGTTCAACTTTGATGCAGGACTTCACTTAAAAGTGGAGTTAAAGAAAAGTTCATAATAAATCACTTGGATACATGAGGATGAGGAGTTCTTTTTAAAAAATCATTAATAAAAGTCTTTGCTGGACAGAACAGGTTGAGAAATTAATGAGTTTGTAAGTACTCAGTCATTTCTCCATTTTCATGTTAACTGCCAGAACTGGAAGGTTTGGATATTTCTTGGCTGGGTTTCATCCTTCCTTTCCATAAGACAAGTGGCAGGAGGGTACTGTGTCCCTCTCTCTGCTCCCTCAATGCATTCCTTTAGAAATACTTCAATAGCACAGCAAAAAAGTTAGAGAAATACTGGGGAAGACAGACAAGGCAATGGTGGAAAGCCTGATAAAGAGTGAAACAAGGGTAAAAGATCACTGTTCCGAAACAGTTACAGTTTGCAAAGGGAAGTTGTTGCCTTTAAAACTGGCATCCCCTCAGAGAGAACTGAGAATGGACATTCTGTCATGAACCCACCAGAAAACTCTCAGGTCCATATCTTAAAAGATAATTAGGTCAGGAGCTTCCATTGATTTCCAATTTATACACCTTAAAAACCTCTGTGCCTAACTTGGTGGAGGGAAAGCTAAGCACGCCAAGGAGCCTGAAGGAAAAGAATCTAATTAGAGTTTTGAAGAAATGTTAAAGCAATGCTGAGATGCTGGGTTTGTGCAGCAAGCACAACAGTACATTCAAAACAGTGGTATTTGCTTTGGCAAATATTTCTAGGTAATTAAAAGCCATCACTGTTAATTGCTTTTTTAAAAATTGCACTTCAATCTAAATGTAAACATTGCAGTAATAGGCAAATACTGAATATGATCAACCATATAACAAATACAATGTAAACAATTTTTTTAAGTTTCTTTGCAGATTTTTACTTTATGATATAGGAGTAGTTTGTGTGTGATTTCTAGTACAAATTATTTTTTTCAGAAAGTTTTACAAAACTTAGATTTGGCAATGCTTTTCTGTGTTCGGATTATGAAGAGAGCATAATGGATCTGCAATATTCACGGGTCTCCTGAGTGAGTAATATGGCATCAAAAAAGTTAGAGTCTTCATGGTAGAAATGGCTTCTATTATGAAGCATTCAGTACTGTTGTCTAACAAGTTACTATCCAAGTTTAAGATTTTACATTAAAAATGCCTTAATTCTTTTGTTTAAACAAGCATTGATGTTGTCCTTTCATAACTTTCTGATTTTAAAAAATAATTATTAAAACAATATAATAGAATTATTAATAATCCCTAAAGTTGTCATAAAGTATGAACTATTTTATGAAAATGTACTGATTTACACTACTGTTCATCAGTTTGTAATGGAACTCTCTATACTTTATAAACTTCATCTGCCATAAACCAATGAATTTTCTGACAGTTATTTTCATATCTTAAGAACAAAACTATGAAAAAGGGCTCCCAAAATGTTAAATAACTTTGCCAGAATTAATACCCTTAGAATACCTATGCCTTAGAACAGTAAAGACTTGCAAAGCTGCTAAATTAGTGTCCATTCACATCTACCCAGTCTACACCAGGAGTTCCTTTTTTAAATGAAAACTTCTGAATTTGGATCCTCAGTCTTACCAACTGAAACTGTGTTAAACTAGCAGGAAATAGCATCCCAAATATTATTCCTTCCATGCTGTCCTGTCTAAAAGATCTTTTCAGCCATCTGTTTGTCCATGTGAGCAAGTCAAACCATCTGGAAGGCACCACTTTGCAGACCTTTGAGAGGGTTTCTGGATCATATTAACTTGACTTGATTCATGAAATATCATTTCAGTCACTCATGCCCTGGCATAAAATTAACTTAATCACTGAAGATGAGACTGATCTTATGGATAACAAAGTGCATTCCCAGCTCTTATGAGGAGCAAGGGTTAAAGAAGAGGGCTCTAGTGTGACACTAACAAAACACACAAGTACAGTGGATAACGAAGTGCTAAGAGTCAATCCACAAGGAACATGGATCCCTCCCCTTCTGGCCTGCACATTCTTTCTCCCTCTGAGGAGAGCAGCTACAGACAGCAGATGGTACATTGCCTCTTGGATGTTTTAATGAACTCTGAATTTTGTCTCAATTTTTATGTCTAAACAACCCCACTCAAATCTTCCCTTCCACATCCAAGTCCCTTATTTGAAGACATTTTCCCTCTTTGCATTTTTCATGCAGTGATGGAAAGCGTCTTTGCCAGCCATAGCTGTCACCTACCAGTGCACAGATCTCTGCGGCCTCAGCCTCCTGCATCCATATGGCAGGTGCCTCCAAATGCTCCTTCCATGGGATACTCCTGGATCTGCCTCCACTAGCCAAGCTCTCAGACAACAGTTTTGAATGCAGCATGCCCCAAGGGATAAGTGTTCCCAGGAGGTTGCTCTCTGCCTTTAATCAAGATGGAGGCTTGGAAGATAAATTCTCTGACACAGTTCCAAAGTAGAAAGGTAATTTCCCAGAAAGCTAGGTATCTAGAGGGGCTGAAACAGAGAATAAATCTAATCTTTAGTTTTAATATCTCCCCTGAATAGCTACAGTGGTCCTATTTTGAACTTTAGACAGCCACAGTACAATGTCAGCTTAAGACTTTCAGATCTTTCCCATGTGTTCAGGTTGGGTGTATGGAATATCTGGGACTGATACACCATAGCCTCTGCAGTACCTAAACCACTGAAAAATTTAAAACATTACTAAGTTTATTTATAAACTTCAGAAATGTACAAACTTCATTAAGTTTGGGGTGGTTACGTAGTTCTATTTGAATGTAGATTGCCCAAATTGTTACTTGCACCCTTAACCATGAACAGGTCACTCTGAATGCCTTGAAAAAGACTTTGGTTTTGCCCAAAACTTTGTAAGTTAAAACTACACAGCAAAACTGCCTGCAAGCCCTATATAGACTTAGATTATGTGGGGTAAGAATCATTCAACAAACCATATAAAGGAAATTAATGTTTTTAGATTTTTTCAAGGTAACTCACCAAAAGAGGAAGAAATAGCAGCATCAGAGATCAGTCCAGTTTTGATCAATCTCTCATTGCATCCCAATAATATGTCATTGGGGAAACCACTGCACTGAATGGAATACTGCTGAACTTTATTTTTAAAGCATGCTAAGTAATGTGATTTGGTAAAAACATCTATAAAATTGCCATAAGAAATGTGTTTAATTGTTTTCTTTGGACTCAAAGAAGGATTATTACAGGGAACACAGGAGACATTTGTCTACAGGCAGCATTATGCTGAACACATGTGTCTAGGCAGAGACCCCCACAGTAGAAGCAGCTTGTTGGCCTCACATGGTATCCTTTCCCAGAGTAACTCTTGGGAATGGGATGTGTCTCTGCTGCAGCCCCTTACCCTTTTCACAGCTCCAGTGAGACATGCAAATAGATGTTTTGATGGGAGGCTTCCATTTTGAAATTTAGCTTCAAAGAGGAAGCTTTGCGTTAGATACCTCTAATCTTAGAAAATGACTAAGGTTTGAGAGCTAATCTGCTTCATTTTATTCCCATTTAGGATGTAGTCAATGTTGACATATTTAAAATTTATAATGAAATAGGTGTTAATATTTTTAGAGTATACCAGCTGATTGTTCTAATGATTAATGATTCATTCAGCTAGAGTTGATATTTAAATCGCAGGACCAAGACTAATTGGTTGATCTGATAGTCTCAAATGGATATTAAATCAGTCATCTGAAGTGTTCAGCAACTTCTAATATTGTTATTGGGATCTGCAGACTCTTGACACATATTACTTACAAAAAGTAATATAGGTCCTTTATGGAATAGCCAAACATTCTCAACCCACAAAGTGGGCAATGGTATACAGAGATGGTTGTTATTTACTGGGCACTGAACAAAGAAATCTCAAACAAGGATTTTCTGTTGTTTTTACTGCCAGTTCTCGTATTGATTCCTACTGTGTTTATCTCGTGAATCCCATTATCAATCTTCTGTCATAAGGCTTAGAAAGGCTCATTTAAAGTAGAAATTACATTTGCAATTATTCTGATGATTACACTGAGCAGAGACCTGACCAAACCAGGAGTAGCTCCACCCTAAGCTCTTTTCCTTGCTAATGTCCTCTCTGCTGTCCTACAGCCAAAAACTTCTAGCAGTATCTTCATGGTTGTCCTGCAAGTGGATTCTTTCTGCCTTTATAAACACCTGTTGAAATAATGTTTTTGCCCTTTTTAGCTTTGTTCTAAATTACTGCACCATATGGCCTTCTAGGTTTTGCTTGTAGTCTTCTTTCTCTCTTTTGGTATGTTCTGCTTCTGTTGTTCAACTAGGAGATTTAGTTTCTGCACCTCATTTCCTCTCCAATCTTTAAATGACAAAACAGCTTTTGTTCATAACCACGGTAACATTCTTAGGAAAAGCACTATCATCTTCACTGTTGTAGCCATAGATGTTTATAAGGAAAATCCCTCCCTGTATTACTGAAATTTTAAAATTAAATAATTTGTGTACGAATTTTCATTTCTTTTAGTGTTTTGCCTGGATTATTTATCTTACATTATTTACTACCAGATATCCAACCACAAAACCAAAACAAATTGGTTTTTCACTGCAGTGGTTTAAAGACAGTTCTGATAAAACAACAGCATTATTAAGTAATAATGTCTGAAAGCAAGCCTAACATCATAGAATCATTTCAAAATAAGTTCTTTTTTACTGAATTACATTATTGTGAAGAGATAAGTATTTTTCCAGTGTTAAAGAGGAAAAAATTAAACAAAGTTATCCAAGACCACACATTGTGTCTATGGTAGATATTCAAAATCCTTTCACCTCATGTTCATGTACTCTTGGGACATCGTCAACTCCTACTGCTGATTAATGATATTTTAAAAGTGGTGGTTTAAACTTGAGCAGCCTGCAGAAACAAGAACAAAAATATTCAACTCCATCCCAAAATACCTCCAAGAGCAAGAAGCAGGTGGTTTACATGTATGACAATGGATGCTGTCTACACAACTTTTTATTTGGAAAGCGAGAAGAATTTTCCAAATGCTGCAACATAAGCATATATAATGGACTGCTTCCTTTTGCTTGTTGATGCCATTTACTTAAGAGATTGAATAATAATAGTAATAATAACAACAACAACAACAATAATAAAATAATTAACTACCGTAAGATTCCCTGGATATTATTAGTGATCTGCCTTCTGGAGGCAAAATGGCCATTGTGAACTACCAGTTGTACAAGCTTGTAAAACTCACAAACCCACTGGTGTAAGCTTTTAAAAACTTTGTACAAAATTCAAAAGTATCTTAAAAATATAGATAAAAATCTAAGCCTCTCTTTTCTTGGCTTAGTGCTCTAACGGGAGTTAAGGTTCTTAGTCTTTTTATGTCCTCATGAACCTCCTCTTTACGAACCATAAAACAAATCTCTAGTAAAGGTCTCATTTTCAGATTCTGTTAAATTTAAGAGTTCACATGCACTGCAGAAAGCTAGCTGAAGAAAGATACCAGGAATCACATACCTAAGTCAATTCTGGCACCAGATCTTTATGGAAACATGCTATCAGGAAACAGAAGGGAATGGCAGGGTATCTCTGACCCAAAGCAAGGAGCAAGTCTTTCTTTCACTAGCTTTTTAGTTACCAGGCTCCTTAGGTGCCTTGACAGGATTGTGGGGTATGAAAAAAAGAGGCTGTAGTTTCCTCTGTGTGTGTGTGTGGGGGGGTACAGATCGTATCCCTTGCAGTGATAACACCCACAGTTTTGTAGGATCCTGGAAAAAAAATCTGGATGAAGCTTGTGCAGGAAACATGAATAATTCCATGGCCCTCATGCGAGTTTTCTCCTTTCGGGCAGTGAGTGGTCCCTGGCTATTAACCTGTAGTGATAATTGAATAGGTTTCATTGGATATCTACACACTTTTAACCCATGAGTACAACATTTTAAAGCCTCTGAAATGACAAACTTCAATCTTCTATCATGCACAGAGTGCCCCACTTAAATTTGTAAATAACTGCCTACACTCTCCTCAGGGCACAACACAAATCTGTAAGACAAGTAATTTGATGGGGTTTCTACTATATTCAGTGAAAATTCACACAAATCAATGTGATACTTTGAACTGTCCCCTGTGGTAGAGACCATGATATATTGCAAATGCTTAACCAAATGTTCCTGTGAGAAATCTCTTCTTGAGTTATTCATACATAGGCTTTACTGTCACCACACTCTTATAACTTCAGTGTAACTGAGAGCAGAAGACCTATAAAACTAGTGCCCCGAGCTGTATTTTTATCAGCTTTAATTTGCAGTTTTAAAATGTATTTCCAAAGTCAATGAGTTTTTTCTCTACAGGAGAGTGCCATGGACCTGGCTGGCTCTGCCTTTGCTGGCAGGTCCCTGCTGCCCTGAGATGTTTCAGCGCTGTCTCAGATCTGGTATGAAATTGTTCCATGGAGCTTGAAGTGAGCTTGTTGTAAGGAATTTTTTGGCAATCTGCCGGCAGCCCTGTGCTTGGGTCCCCGAGGCAACCCTGTTCTTCCATGACCTAGGAAAAGGCCCTTGGACATGTGGTGGGGAGGCTCAGGGAGGCCATCAGCCCATGGAGCCACCAGCCCTGCAGAGCCCTGATGTGTACTCTCAAAGGAACAAGTATAAATGCAAGTGGAGAGAAAAGGAGCTGGGGTGTGAGACTTAGTAGCCTTAGAAAAGTAAGCTGTAAGCATGCCCCCAGAAATCCTGTCATGGGCTTTCCCTCTAGCATTCCACAGAATAGATGGGGAATTCTCTGTTAGTTTTGTAAATTCCGCTCATCTACAGGAAATCTGTGCCATTTTAGCAGCTTCTCTCTGCTGTAGCTGCTTTTTCTAAGCCCTTAATCGCAAGCTGGGATCAAAATGCTACATAAAAATGAGATACTTCTCCAAAACTCATTTGCAAAGCATATGAGGCTGTGCAAAAGCAAAGAGCTATATGAGTTTTGTATTAGCATTAAGACTCCATGATGCTCTGTTCTTCTGAATACCAAGGGATAGAAGATGCTCAGGCCCTCGTGCTTAGTTCTGCCTCTTTCAATCCGAGTAAATGCTGTATCCGGCTTATGGTCTAATGAAAGCCACATGCGTCACAAATGTGCAGTTCCAGAGCACATTTTCACCTAACTAATCCGTACACAGGGCTTTTCTACTCAGGTGTTTCAGGTTCCTGAGTTTTTAACATTATAGGAAAATTTCCTATGTGCTCTGTAAAATACAGAGGAATGATAAAAGCATACTTCTACCTTCTATATAAGAAAGAAGGAAACAAAGTAGTCATTAACCAACTTTATTTATAAACTAAAAGGTGGTATGCCAACATTGGTTGGTAATCTCTCTCTTCTCTCCTAAACCCCACAGGACTATAACAGGACTCTTGCTATCAATTAAGACAAATATGCTTAGAAATAAAAAATGTGTTCTCTTTCATCAAGCTGGAAAAGGGAAAGAATAATCATTTTGGATGAATTAAAGTAAGTCCTAAATAGTGTTTCTCTAAGTCAATCATGGAGAAAATTGAGAAGAAAAAAATACCAAAAGCAATTGAAGGAACTATGCAGCCAAATACTATGAAATATGATGGCTCTTGTATCCAAAGGATAAATGCTTATAGCAGACAGTGTTCTATGATCAATGAATGTTTAGGAACATACTAACTTACAGGCATTGTTGACAGAAACCTTTTCTTTAAAGCTGTTTATGTGTGAAGTAGTAAAATGAAAATTTTATACTCAATTTCCTTCTTTTTTTCAGTTTGAGGCTCAGCTTGTGAACAGATGAAATTCAAGAACAGTTAAGGCAAGAATGACTCTTGTATCCCTTTTTACTTTTTCTATGATTAATAAGCTTCAAAGTGTACAGATTTCTCCCTAGAGAAATGTCTTACTTTGAAGCAGGTTTTAAATTTTCCTGATGAGAAGTGAGGAAAAGTTCATATAATGACACTTGGCTTAATTTTTTAAAAAAGATAAAACATTAATATGCAATTTCCTCATCTCCCTCCCTCTCCCCCTTTTTTAAAATTCATGGCAAGAAATTAAATAGTCTGTTTCAGAAGTTGCTTATGTCCAATTCTAATATGTTTACTAGGAGAACTTTGGAATATGTAAGTATTCTGTTGGTAAATCAGTCCTTTTTGTATTTATCACTTCTGTTTTCTAACATTCTCACTAATCCAGTGAAAAATAAATTGGTGAGGAAAATTGAGTTGGATGAATGGACTGAAACTCCTCTAATTTACAGATTTCAACAGCATTTAATGACAGAACAAGAGGGAACTGGTTCAAACTGCAAGAGTATAGGTTTAGATTAGATATTAGGAAAATAATTCTTTAATATGAGGGCAGTGAGGCACTGGAACAGGTTACCCAGAGAAGTTGTGGGTGCTCCATCTCTGGAAATGTTTAAGGCCAGGTCTAGTGGAAGGTCTACCTGTCCATGGCAAGGGGGTCAGAACATGATGATCTTTAAGGTCCCTTCTACCCTGGCCACTCTATGGTTCTATGATTCTATGCCTTACAGTCATACTCAGAATGCTTTAACCTATGCCTGATAAACGGTAGAGGATTATTTAGTGTTCCATATTTTTAGGAGTGCTTTGGACATTATTAGCTCAGATGTGCAGTAATCTGAGAAGTTATGACTTTCAGATGGGCTTGATCACACAGACACAGACATGTAAATGGCCACATGGTCATTAGTCTTCTAGACTAAGACTTGCTCAAGCCACATGTCTGTCCAGATCTGAGTATGTGAATAGGCCCTAGACTGGTGGGTGATTCAAGGGATATTCCTTCAGTTTCTGGAGCAGCCATGCTGAAAGCTGCAGGTGAGAAAGGCCAGGTTTAAATTTGCTGTGGGTATTCAGCTCTTCTAATTAATAAAGAAGGAGTAAGAAAACTTTCATAAGTGACAGCTTATTGCTTTAACTTAACTGCTATCTTTGTTTATGATTATAGATAAACTTCACTTTTCTGAAGGCAGTAAATGATGTAGGAGAAGTTTTAACTTCCCAAACAAGCTCCCACCACCATTTTGGCTGTTTGTAGCTGGTAAGTTTGTGACTCATTACCAGAGCCACATGATTTTATTTTCTCTCAGGCTGAATAATTTTTTTCTCCTCCCCCAGCCTCCCAAGAATTTTCAAGATAGAGGCATATGCACACATGAATATTCATGACGTCTTTAGGAAATATTTATGCAAATAGACATCCAGTTTTTGAAAACAAGAACAAAGAGTTCTAAGTGGGAAAGTAAATTTGCATTTTAGTTTCAATAAATAGGTGTGGAAGGTTTTTTTCTGAGTATTCAATCAATTTGACAGAGACTGAGACTTAGCCTTATTGCCTAAATCCTGTGTAGGCAGAGATTTGCATATGCTGGTTCATGGCTTGCTGGTAGACCATAGTGAAGGTAAATGGCAAATTGTGAGATCATCTTTGCATTGTACTGACTTCAGTCAAAAGGGCTAAAGAGGTCTCATGGAAGTTAGTGAGGAAATTTGGAGGGTTAACATCTGTCCACAGGTGCAAAATCATTAGAATTCCCTGGCATGACAGAAACCGGGAAAAGGGAAACCTGGAGTGTTCAAAAAATATCCACTTTGCAGTTCCTGAGCCCCAAAGAGACTAACTGAGGTTAGAGGATGAGGATTTCCACCTGCTTCTCACAGGTCAACTCTGCCTTTTGTATAGCAACCTTTATGAAAAGTTGTTAGACTTTCTTCTTTGAGGCTTTTCACTTCCAAGCGGCAGCACAGAGCCCAGTGACAATCAAACACATGACTCGGGCATTTGTTATCCCTTATACTCCTGCTGGACACTTGCCAGGGATGTCTGGCTTCAGCTTCTGTATCATCTCCTAGCAGGCAGCTAAGGGCATCAATAAGATGTTTTTGTAGTTTTCTCCTTTAAAGGCTGAAGGAAACTAGATCTGTCACCCTCTTCTCATATATGCCATATGCTCCATGTAATAAGCTTGATGGCCCTCCTTTGGACTTGCTAAAACCAAACAGAACACTCCAGTTGTGGTCTCATCTGTGCTGAACAGTGGGGAAAATCTATTCCTTCAACTTTCTTGTTACAATCTTGCCTATTACTATGATTTAATCCCAACTGGCAGCTAAGCACCACACAGATACTTCCTCCTCCCCAGGTGGGATATGGGAGAGAATCAGAAGGGTAAAAGTGAGAAAATTCGTGGGTTGAGATAAAGAGAGTTTAATAGGTAAAGCAAAAGCTGTACACGCAAGCAAAGCAAAACAAAGAATTCATTCACCATTGCCCACGGGCAAGTCACCTCCAGGAAAGCAGAGCTCCATCACGTGTAACAGTGACTGGGGAGGATAATGCTCCATAACTCCAAATGTCTCCTCCCTTCCTTCTCCTCCTCTGCTGATTTATATGCTAGGAATGATGCCATACAGATATCCCTTAGGTCAGTTGGGGTCAGTCGTCCTGGCTGTGCCCCCTTCTTTGATTTACAGAGGAAAATTCATGGACTTGCAAGAAACATTATTTCATCTATCAAATCTTTTTATAATTGTTCCCTGACTGAAACTATTTCCCTCTCCCATGGCAAAACCAAACCAACCCTGAAAACCAAACCATCCCTCCCAAACAAACAACAAACCAAAAACAACAACACAAAAACCCACAGAAAACCCCACCAAAAATATCCCAAAGAAACCAAATATTTTTTATTGAAATGAATTTCCAAGAACAAAAATAATTTTTCGGAAAATTGAGGAAAAAATATTCCCTCTCCTTTTTTTTTTTTTGGTTACCTTCTGCTTTACACATTTTGGAACCCTGAAAAAAAGAGGAAGAATGGTATTTTAAAACTCCAAACTGACCAAAATGCACTTGTTCACCTTCTAACTGAAAATGAATTGAGAAGGCATTTAAATTTAAGAAATTTTTACAACTACTTTACAGTTCATATCAGCAAGCTTTTTGCTACCATGCCATGAGAACACTGAATAAAATTTCGTTTCCTTTTTATTCTGCTTTAATTGAAACTTATCCACTATTTGCATAGTTCTTCATTAGTTCTTCCAGAATATTCAGGCATAGTCAGTCTTAGAAGCTTAACCTGAAAGGTACCTCTGGAAATAGCATTGCTAACTTGTCAGTGGTTTTGCTTTAAAGTGTAAAAAAGAGAAAAAACAAGTTAAACTTTTGAAAAAGTAATGTGCATATATACTGTTCTGTGTTTCCTTCTTCTGACCCTAGGTAGGTGTAGAATACAGAAAATATTTATGCTGGTTAACCATGGTTCTATTAACTGAAAAAGAAAGAAAAAAAAGAATAGGTAATAATTAAATTGTGATCTTCAATCACTAAAATGTCTTCCATTCATACAACTCAATGAATTCAATTATTAAAAATTGTTTAAAAAGCACTTATATTAAATATCCATGACTAATAGTTAATGCTTAACGTTTTACTTTCTACTGTAAATACAACTGTAGAACCTAGAATTTCCTGGAAATCTCTTTAATTTGAAGACAGGGATAAAATAAGTGTGAGGATGTCAGGGTTTCTAAAATGTGACAGAACTTAAGCAATAGTTGGCAATTACTACCTAATAAAAGTAAGCAGAAATAAAAACTGTTGTTGGACAGGATTAACACCATGCCAGTGTGAGAATTATCTCTTTTCTTTATGGTGATGAAAGGGACTATATTTTCTCTGATTCACTTACTTACTTGAAAATATTTGATTCAATCTTACAGGGCTGATTCATATGCTTTGTGAACCTGACAGTTCCTTTATGATATAGCTAGGAGGTTTTTTATCTCATGGTTATGCCATCCTTCATTTTACTTCTTTGCATTTTAGCAATTTAATCTATTTTTTTTCAGAAAAATAGGATAATGACTATTTTTGTGACTCACACTGCTTTTTCACTATGAATAAAAAATGCAATAATTCTTCTTGGAGTTTTGCATTATTAAAACCTTTGCCATCTAACCATTAATGATTGACTCATTCAAATGGATTTATATGCATGGAAAGCACTGAGGCATAAGAAGGTTGACAAACATTGTTTTCAGAAGACTGTGTTTTGAATAATATAACTACAGCCAGTTTCCTTTCTGATATTATTTCCTCAGATTTAGGACATTTTGAAAATAATCTTGTCAGCCTTTTTCAGCCTTTTTTCCCANCCGCCCCTCTTCCCCGCCCAAATCCGGGAGATTTGCGCACGCCCCTTATAAGCAGGCGGGCGCCATTAAAACTGGCTTTTCCTCGTGGACTCCTGGCCGGTGCGGACTTATTCCGTTCAGGGGGGTCGCCAGGCCGGGGGCAGGAGGAGCCCACTCCAGCTTCTGAGGGGCCTGATCCTGGGAAGCGCTGCTTGCCTCTTGCCACTTTCCTAGCCTGGCTCCTGGAAGCGAAAACCCCTCCACTATATTAGTGGAAAATATTAATCCGCTGATACCATTTCAGTACTACTTGGTACGAACTGGGATGTTCTAATACTGTTAATGGTTTCCAAGATCTTTCTTGCTAATTACAACTGCTTAGGAAAAAACCCTACATTTTTATAATCAAAAGTGAGAGATAAAGTCATAAAGCACATGTTATAGGATAAATTTAAGCAAGATACTGTTTACTAAAATATTGCAATTTTAAGATCAACAGCATTATATTAATCTTTTTTGGTGACAAGTTATAAACAGTGAAGTAGGATGTAGGATAAGGTTGTGTCCTCTGATTTTTTTTTGCAGCAATATATTCAGTCTCATTTACTGTGCTATTCTGCTAGTTTTGGAAAATCAAATGCCACTAAAATGAGTCCTTAAACAGTTACCATAAATAGCCACGCACATGCTATGCTGTTGATACACATAGGTAGAGAAATAGAATTATTTCCTGTTGGTGTTATTGATCTGTTCTGTAGTAGCTTCATTCCTCAAAACCAGAGAGGTGTGGTGATCATTTGTACTTTCAACATAATGCCTGTTATTTTGTACACAAACATTTCCAGTAGCTTTAGAAGGACAATATTGCTTTCTATGTTTATACACTCAACAGTAGCCTTTTATTTTTCATTAATACATCTCCTGACTTTGCTCTTATTTAGAGTTCTTCCCTGGCAGCTGATAGTTCTTCAGCTTCTTCATTTAAACTGCTGCTTTAATGAATGTGAAGCATATCCATCAGTAAAAGCTGCCTACATTTTAAATAAACCTGTCTAAAGATCCATTGCCTCTCTACAAGAAGGGCTTGTACAAATATTTCCTTTGGATTTACTTTAGAAGGGTTAGGTGCTCCCCCTGCCTCCTGCCATCAGCAATGGTAGAAAGTCCATAAGCTTTAGGTCAAAAGGCAGTCTGAGTAGAACTTAAAAACAACAACAAAAAATCATTCTGAGGCACTGGCACCTTCAGCAACTACAGGGAACTGCTTGTATACCTTTTGTGTCCTCACCTCACCTCCAGGGCTTATGTGGACATAAGAAGTTGCAATTTTTATTGCTATTCTAGGTCCTTGCTTGAAAACCAAGGATGCTTTTTTGCTGGGATAGAGATATTAAAGACTTTTCTGAACAAAACCTTATAACTGAGACCTGTCAGGTTGTCTACTACCTGCCTAGCTGTGAATCTGTGTGGAAAGTTTATTACATATAATTTCTTGTTTCTTTTTTTTCATGAGCAAAAAAACATTCAGAGATCTTTCAGAAGTGTATTCCTTCCCCAAAGATCTTTTCCCCTATTCAAAACATAAGGCCAGAACTCTTTTTCCCAAACAGCAGTATTCTGAAACTGTTTGTGGCTTTGGCAAAAACCAACTCCTTCTCATCTGAAACCTTTCAAACTGCTGTGGCAAAAATTGAATTGATTGCTTGAATAACATAGCTACCTCTTTGAATTCCTGCTGTGGTGCTCTGCTTTCCCTTCCTCTCTTGGAGACTTAGTTCCATCTGGCCTGTCATCTCTTAAAAACTGAGAAAATAATCTCCTCCCCAAACCACTTTCCTCTTCATTTTGCCAAAGATTCTGAACTTAATTGTCCTGTATTTAAGTTTCTCCACAAAAAACCCTTTGACTAATTTTTTCTGTGTTGCCTTTTAGGTACAGAAGGGCTCTACCACAAAATTTTATGAATAGTCTTCAATACTTTTACCTTTAAATCTCATATTCAACTCATAAAAAAATGTCTGGGGGAAAATAATAATAATTAAAAAATAGAAGATAATTTGACCTGAATAAATCCTGTCTACTTCTAGATAATATTATTTAAATTAGAAGACTATTTACACCAGGTTGCCCTCAGCCATCAGTGACAAGAAATAGTGATCACCATTAATACTGACATAGGCAATAATAACATGAGCCTAGGGAAATAAAAGTGGTATCTCATCTTCATAATTCCAGGTAAGCAGCTGACACATGCTCGCTAATCCATATTTGTTATTATGGTCATTCCACTCCAACTTGTCCTAACTCCATCTGTCTGATTCATAGCTGGTGATTGTCCTTATTTAAACTGAGTCATGTTTGGCCTTGTCTTTGGGGTGTCTCTGCCAAAGGGATTGGGAGCTGATATTGAAGTAACCTGAGTTCTAGAGATATTCAGCAGAGTTTTGGCTCCAGACATACATCTTAAATGGCTTCTATTTCTTGTTTGAAAACTTAATGCCTTTGAACAATACTGAACACTCATGAAATTTAAATCCTTCCCATGTTATATGAGAACAGTGCAAAAAGCTAATAAATGCACATTTTTGTAGTCTTGCACAGCTCAGAAATTACCAGCTCTATGAAAGAAAACCTGTAATGTTGAAGGAACTCTTTTTCATTTCACATGAAAATACCAAATCTTTGCTCAATTTTGGAAAGCAAAAGGCTATAAAATTAAATCCAAGTCTCCACTATGCTTCCAAGTTTCTATTAGTTCCAGATCTTTTATGTCCTAGATATTCATATAAGATATTTGCCTGAAATTTATTCTGACTAGATGGAACAGTACTAGACTAGCATCCCTTTTTGTTTGGTGCATTATATGGAAAAGTAGCTAAATCTTCCTTATTCTTCTGCTGAGACATAGTAGAAAATAATTTGATTCTCAGACAGAGACATTAAATATGTGTTTATGTGAGAATTTATCATGTCTGGAATTTGGGAAGAAGATAGGAATGAAAGAAATGTCATGGAAACACCTGTGGCTGCAACTATGTACATGTGTAATTACACCACCACTCTACTGGAAAAAGACTTTCTGAGCAGTTTACTAAATACTCATGCTCTACATTTATCCACTGTCCTTATTTTTCAATTTTTTAGTAATAGATTAATTAAAGGCATAGCTATAATTTATAGAAAACTATAATATGCAGATAAATGGCTAGGTTTTGGCTGTAGAACTCATTAGCTAATTTTCTTACTGTTTTCTCTGTTAACTATTCTCCCCTCTTTAGTCTTTTTCAATGAAATTTGCTTGATGGCTAAATATCATAATAAGTTGAAGATCAAACCTCAAAATTCAGAAATCATTTCACACTAGGAGGTTTAACACAGATAGATGGTGTTCTGGAAGAGACCAGACTTGAATTTTCCACTAAGTCAAGGTTTATATTTTCATTAAGGCCAGGTGAATCAGGATTTCCCATCAAGTTAGTGTTAAAACATCACAGCAGTTAAAGGTTTCCCCCATTAACCAGACATTAAAATATTTAGTCAGACTTTGAAGCTGCAGTGGCATAAGAATAAATTCCACTGTTGTTAGTAAGTTTTTGAGGTGTGCTGCTGCTGAACTTTGAATAACCAAAATTCGTGAAGTAAATGGACATAAATCTCACAGGATTCAGCACTCACTTTGAATGTTTCCAAAATTAAATCCATTAAATAAAGTAATTTAACTTGAATTATGAAGCTATGCTGTAGCAATACAACTTCCCAAATTAATACAATTTAGTTGTATAACTCGGTTTAATTAGATGACATCTTGTATTTATATTAATGATGTTGGATGGTTTGATTGAAGCTATCATTTGTTATAGTGAAGGACAATACTTTTCTTCTTTCCAGAAGAAAATGCACTTGCCACTTTTAAAGTACAAAATCACAAAGCCTCAACAGACTTCTCTTTCCCTGAGTTTAGTTCCTCTGATGCATGAAAATAAAGTTGCAATAACCTTCATCTACATCTTATTTATTAGCATCTAATTTTTAAAATGGTAATTACAGGTGAATGAAAAGCATGAACAGTTTTAACTGATGATTAGCAGCATTTATATGCCAGTGAAAAAAACCCCTACAACATGGAAAGAAAATTAGGTTTATCTGGCTTTTCCACTTGTCTTACAAATCATCTACAAATTAATAACCACTGCTGGTTTCATGAAAGAGTGTCAATCTTCATCATGACTGGCTTCTGTTCAAAGAAAAAATAAGGGTATAATCAGGTTTTATAGGAATGTTCTATTCAAAAGCAAGCACTGGAGGGGAACATAGGGAAAAACAGTAGAAAACACTTACACCAGCTTTTAGATAATAAACAAAACTATTATTTACCTTATACCACCAAAGGAATTTGGCTACATCAAAATGAAAATCAGCATAATAGATAATAGTTCAGCAAATGAATTGGAAACGAATTAATATAAAATACGGTGGGTTTCCTCAACAGGATGACTGAATCCCAGTCATTAAAAATTACTGTGGTTTAAAAGCACTTCCTTCCTGTAATTTTCCATCCAGTTGAACATTGAAACTTTGGGAACTACCATTTCCTCTAAGTCTTAAGGTTTATTCATCCTAAGGGCTATTTTTTATTTTTGCCTGAATAGCAAGGTGGGCAGGTTACTTGGGAAGAATTTTTCTGATTTCAGAGGACCAGCATAGATCCATGACTCTGGTTCTAACATTTGCTGATTTTCATTTGTATTTTGTTTCTCAGCACAGTACTTGACATATATCTTCACTGAATTTCGTCTAACTCCTTCTGAGCCATGTCATGTGAATTTTAAGCCAGTTGTCCAAGCCCTTTTCAGAACTTAGTGCCAGATAAAACCTTTATAAATCATGTTATTCATTCCATTAGCCAAGCTGCTGATGAAAATTTATCCAGTTGCGACTCCAGTTGGGACCTTTAGAGCCTCATATGAAGCAGTCTTCCAGTCTGAAATCAAACTCCTCTACAAACTGCTCTCAGGGTGCCTGATTTTATGATTGTCAATTCAGATCTCCTTTCTACATCACCAGCACCTCTGCTTAGGTCCAAATGTATAATGTCTGCTGCTGACAGCTTTCCAACTAACTTATTTACTCTGTAAAGAAAGAAATTGGTTTGACTGTGTTTGGTTCTGATGAACACATATAAGGTCTTGATTTACCACCTAATTGTCCTCTAAGTACTTGTAACTTGATTGTTTAACAGTTCCATTTAATCAGATGAGTAGCTGGCAGACTGTATTTTGCTCTCAAAGATTTTCAAGGTGGCATCTAATTATGATAAGAGAATTCTAACATAGGTATCATTGCATGCATTGAAACACAGGGGTCCCCCAGGTCATGATAATCTCGAAGGTCTCTTCCAACCCAGCTGATTCTATGATTCTATGATGTAACTAGACCAACCATTGCTGAGTAAAGCTGCCCTAGAGGCGGTCCTGGTACAAAACTACACAATAACATAGCAATTCTGACCTCAGGATATCTGCTGATGGCTCTGATGGGTGCCCTGCTGCATCATGTAGATATATCTGGTTTTTTTGGAAACCAATTCAGGGATCTCCAGTCTTGTACTGGAGAATCTGCCTCCCTGAGTCCAGCGAGAACACGGGTACACAGCCCTGACCATGCAAGGAGTCTACATCAGAAGCACACACAAATGAGAAAATGAAAAATACGGTAGAATAGTGTAGTGGCAGGAGCTGGTCAAGGCAAGAGCAACCACAGCAGCTGCTCCTTAGACATGGTCTTTGTGATTAAAACCAGTTTTAAAAGCTGAACACCACAGAGATCTTGAATCCACTCCTAGACTTTTTTCCTGAAGTTTGCATTCACAGTTCAGCACAGATTTCAGTACACGATACACTTTGCAGAAATACCACTTTGGGGAAAAAAGTATTCTCTTGTAGTCAACAAAACTATAGAACTCAGAGGAAATAAGGCAAATAACTAAACTATCTCCAAACATTCCTAAGTAATTCAATTTCTTTAGGTGACTGTAGTACTGATAGTACTGATGATGTACCACACCAAATGAAAACATCTGAAAATTATCCTGGCTGTCTGCTATGGCCTGAAGATAGTCTTTTAGACACTGTGACATTTCCCAGCAAAGTAAACAAGGGAATTCCACATGGCTGACACATTTTTAATAGAGAGCATCTGTCTCTGAATACAGTTAATTTATGCATCCCGGAGAAATGTCACAGAACATCTGCTTTTTTCCCCTGCTGACATAGCATCCTTACTAATATTTTATTAGAAGCCTTCCTTTCCATATGCAAAAATATGATCTATGTCTTAAAGGGGACCTTCTGTTTTCCTTGCTACCGAAGAACTTACACAGCTTTGCAAGTATGCAACAGGTCAGTAAAGCACACACGTAGGAAATACCTAAGGTTTCCTTTGGCACATATGTTTTGATTGTATTTCAGAATGCTATTTGAGTAAAAAGGACACGGTATAGAGGACAAACACATTTTAAATATCTCTGTAGAATCCATAAAGTACTGATTGGGGTGTATTTCACACCTCCATACTACCACGACAGCTTTGAGAACGGATCTTCTGTGAACTGCTCTGTGTCATTAGGTGGCACTGTGCAACAACGCCGACAGTTTTAAGACTTCCTCAGCTCAAAAGGGACCTTTTTGATTATCTAATCTGACTTCCTACATACTGTAGCTTGTAGAAATCCAACAAGAAGTTCATGCCCCACTCCAAAAGTGTGCCTCAATAAAAGTATATTTTTAGGGATAGGGTTTGACCTCAAGAAAAATTAAAACAAACAAACAAACAATACTGCAAATCCCTTATTTCCCTTTCTGCTAACAGAAAACAGTTTGAGTTACAGATCCTAATCTCTCTGTAAAATAATTTGGGTCTCTTAAACACAATGAGACAAAATAACTGTTTAAATTCAGAGTAAGGAAAAGGATGCATGTTCCTAGCACTGCAGTAAAGCAGACCATCATTAAATTCAGCATAACATTCTTATTAAGTGTCTCCCTATGGCAGCACCAATCTCAGAAAGGAGCATTTGCTTTTTATGAGTTCTGGTACTCTTCTGCACCTACAATTTCAGTTCCATTTAAACCACTTTTACTTTTGACTGACTTTATCACCTCCTGCCTGTCCTTTCTGCTAACAGCCTATTTTCTACTAGCTGTGTGGGAGGTTGTGGCATGTCAATTTTTTAATTTAATTCCTCCAAGTGTGGCTGCACACAATTTTCGCTCCTCACAGTGACATTAGGCAGTAACTTTGTGCTTTCCATTGAACACTCTGAAGCTTCATACAAACGAACAGATGAAGTTGTGTATATGCTTTTATAAAGGGCTGTTTTACATATGCAGTGGAGGCCCTGTCTTTACCTCACTGCAACACATAAGCAGAAGGTGTGTGCTGAAATGTCATCAGGTTTGTAATAAATTCTGACCTTTCTGTACTTACTGCCAGTCTCCAGCAAACGCTTCTTGTGAAAGCGGGTTAGGAGTGCTTATGGAGACAGTTATAGTAGGAGATTTGAAGGGCTGGTTCCTTTGGAAACAGATGACAAAATAGTAAGACATCGCAGTCTCCAAAGCTCAGTAGTAGCCAGAACTGCCTACAGCCTTAGCCTCATATGACTGCCTAAGCCAGCCTTGATGTCCAGACCTCAGAAGTGCTTTTGGGTGCAATGATGACCAAAAGGCATTTGCTGGTGTGAGCAGAAAAAAAGACTCCATCAGTTCCTTCCATACACAAGAAAGAGAGATTTGATATGTATCTGTAGATAAACAAGACCTATCAGTGAAATCAGACCTGGTCATAAAACAGTTCTTCCTAAATTGAGATAAGCTGCAAAAATGGCCAAAATAAATAGGCAACATTTTACAATAGATTTGTTTTTTAATAAGTTTAGAAGCAGTTTCAAAGTGGCAAGATCAAGTATGCCCTTCTGGAATGATAAGAACATTTCCAGAGTTCAGAGCTTTTTTTTTTTCAAACAGAAATTAATTTTGTCAAAACTGACATGTCCCAAAATATATTTCCTATTTTTGAGTGCTTGGTTTACTCACCCACCTAGTCTTACTTTTTTTTCCTGAATATTTTAGAGCTTTCATGCTGGGTTAACCATCTTTTACGACCTTCTTACATACAAAGTTTGGAATAATCATCTTTGGTTTTCTATCCAGAAAACATGATAGGGGTTCCTCCCCCTGGTGATTAGCAAGGGAAATCAAAAGACTTCAAGTTGCATTTTTCATTTCTTCCTGTGCCTTTTCCAGAGCCACAGTCTATTTTTGTATGAAGTCCCTGTGGGTATCTATGAGCTAAGCAAATACACACTCAGAGCTTGCTTATCGTCAGTAATGAAGTAAAGGTCAATCTTTATATGAAGCCAGTGCTTGTGACTGTCAGAAAGTAAAAAGGGCTTGTAGCATTTAACATCAAAAGCAGGAGATGGCAAATAAAAAGGTGTGTTAGGAACAAACACTCTTTCTTTCACTGGAATTAAAAACGGAGAACTTGTGAGAGCCATATCAGACTCTCTCTGTTGTCTCTGTGATATCTAGTTCTGGAAAAGCAACCCAAACAAGGCTCCAGTGTTTTCTGGTCAGTTCCACTTACAAAAACAAAATACAGGTGGTGAGCTGGGGGAAGTACCTTTCAGCATTTCTCAAGGAATTAAGGCTGAAAGCATAGCAGGAGAAGAATCAAGTTTGGTAAAAAAAAGAGCTCATCTGGATCATCCTTCTGATACAGAATCTTACAGTGACCCAGCACATTTACTGTTTCCATTAATGACCCTGGCCCCATTAGAAATAAGGCAATAAAATTGGCTGATTACACAAGGTGGAAGATACTGGGAATATAGATGAATGTCAGAGTATCCTGCTGCAGGGACTAAATGACCCAGAGGGCAAACCCAATAGAAATGATAAATGTAACAATAGAAATGATAAATGTAACAATGCCATGAATTTAAGAGGAAAAATTTTTGCTGTTAGAGGAAGAAGCTCATTAGCTGAAAACAACAAACTCAAAAAGATCAAGATACAGGAGATAAAAGCTAATCAACATTCATAAATGTGATGTGGTATGAAAAAAGCAAATATGATAATAGGAGGTATCAAGAAAGGTCTTTCTAGTAGAACCAGAGAAGTGATGGCACATACAATTTCAAAAGCAGAAGGCTGCATGAAAAAAGAGGCAGAGAAAATGTGAATATCGGAAAATATAAACTCACAATAATGAAATCAGCTCTGCAAGGAATATAGAGACATAGCCCACTGATGCACATAGGAAGAGTCATTCTATTGCACTCAGTGGAGGATGGGTAAATCTCCAGACTCATGGATGTGTCATGGAAAGAAAAATTTCCATATCGTGTGTTTTAATTAGAAGCACCTCTTTGTGTTATTTTAACCCAAATGCCACTGAAGGCACAGTATTCCAACACAGCATGCAGGCAGTTTGCTTAGTATTTCTACTAGTCTGACTCAGAAAGTTTAAGAAAAGGATGTCCTGGAATGCACCATGGTTTTTATAATCACTCCTGTTCTTTGCTTTAGCACCTGTAATTTGTCAAGCAACAGCAAAGTGTAGAACAAAAGATCCCTAGCACTTTCACAGCATATTGACTGACCTTTATGTCCACTTTTGCTATTTATACTGGCAGTGAAGTATGCAGGAAAAACACAGGCAGGAAAATGTCTGAATTTTAGGAAAACACTTTTTAAAATTGTGATTATGTTCAAGTCACCTTATTCCTTCAACTTAAAATTTACCTAGCAACTTTCCATTTGTAAAATTAAAACTTATTTGATTGTTTTGTGGTTTTTAGTTTTGTACATGCTGCCACGTTGGTCATGTCAACAGTTGCTAGAATCAAGTAGAAAATCATTGGCAGTTTTATTTTCTTGGGCCAGGAGAGACCACAGTACATTCTTTTCAAGCAAAGACTAATGAAGTAATCTATGAACCTGTAAAGAGTTTCATGATCTTTATTCCATATTGTTATATTTTACTTGCCTTCGACAAAGATATAGAGAAGAAAGAAGAAAAACCAGAAAGTCATGAAGTTAATTATTCACTTATGTTAATTAATATCTATTAGTACCATAAAACTTTTAATTAATTTCTAGATGACTAAGGTTATAATGACTTTTCTCTAAATAACTTATGTATAACTTGTGGTTCATTGTAATTTTCAATCAGTGATGCTAAGTAGCAGCCATGGTTTCATTAAAGAGAAACATCAGTGAACATCATTATAAATGTAATTTCCACTTTTTGCTATTTTAATTTTTATTTTCATTTTTAAGCTGATGATATTTGCTTTGAAAAATAAGTTAGGTGTTACATATCTGTTCTTACTCTCAACTTCTTCCACAGCAGATCCGACTCTTCATAGCAGTGAGCAAACTGAGCACAGCAGTTGTGAAATTGAGCCCTCCCAGCTGCTACTGCACTTTATAACTTTGGATATAAAGACAGCAAGGGAAAAGATGAACCTCCAGAATCTGGAGTCTGTAAGAGGTGAGTGTCAAAGGCATATAGAAATCAGAGCAAAAGCTGACTGAATTACTTTGACAAACATCTGGGGCAATAGAGTGTAATCTGATAGG
This sequence comes from Sakesphorus luctuosus, assembly GCA_013396695.1. NCBI lineage: Eukaryota > Metazoa > Chordata > Aves > Passeriformes > Thamnophilidae > Sakesphorus > Sakesphorus luctuosus. The sequence goes on along the minus strand of VWZD01001639.1, from coordinate 467,449 downwards.
TTATAAGGATGAATGAGGAGGAAAGGAAGAACAAAACAAAATTATACTGCTTTATATTTATATATTGGTTTATATGTAGCTTGAAGTAACTTCTTAGTCCTCTCTTAGTGTTATCTAGTCCTATGTAGAACTACTGTAGATTTAACAGGGGTGGATAAAGACATTACCCCTACCTAGTCACAATGGAAGGGCATGTTCCACAGAGACAATCAGCTTTAGGCTGTAGCTTATTCGAGGAACAAACTGAGAAGCTGTGAAGGAAAATTTGTTGCACTCTCAGCAAGCCAGTTTGTTCTTAGTCCTACAGGGTGTTAACTTTAAGCCTTGAAATGTGTCTGAGTGGCTGACATGGGTAGAAATAAGAGCTTCAGACAAAGATGACTAGAGAAGCCCTTCAGTGTGCAGAGGAGACCCTTTTGCATTCTAAACTCCTCAGAGAGAAGTCTAGGTGCATCTGGACTCAATCTTAGACAGAGACTTTGTCAAGGTTTTATGTCTAAAGGATTCTATAGGTGTAATTGAAACTTTATACAACCCTGTTCTTTGTCTTAAGGATGGAAACCAAGACATATTTATGTTAAAATAAATAATTTATTATTATAATGGTTAGACTAAAAGTTCTTAATCAGAATTATTTGCTACACTGTAAAGGTAGGTATAACTACTCGTATAGTGTGCTATTTTTGAAGGAATATTGAAGCAAATATATGAAAGCTAGCAAAACCAATTAATTAGCAGAGATTGATGTTACTCATGCATACCAATGACCGTAGGAAAATCTCTTTTTCTCAGCCTTGAGAAGTAACCTTGAGGGCATCCCCTCTCAAGGGAAGAATCTCCACACACACTCTGAGAAGGGGTATATTAGAAGACCCTACCACTAAAAAGTGGGACTGGACTTCTATAATATGAAGTCATTTACTGTCAGTCATATGTTTCTGGGCCAGCTCAGTATCTTTAGGTAAGTTATCAATAGTATCAGATGCTAGTTCCTTTATCAGGCCTGCCACATCTTCACCTCACCATCAGGATGTTTAATTTTGGAATTGGGTCAGGTGGGTTTCAGTATTATTCAGCACCAAAAGCAGCAAGCCAGCTCTTTCTCCATTCACCACTGACAGCTTTGCAAATAGGGCCTTGTTTGAATTGTTTTACCCACATAGAATATCCTGCTACAATGGCTTATAATTTAATTGCTATAATTTGCACATTTAATTCTGAAAGAACAATTCATTGCAAAGTTATATCTCTAAGGCTGTAAGATCTACCCTTACATTTAATGAATATGCAATAGTAATATAGTTTCAACTTTCTCTGCTCTTACGCGCTTTCAGTAGATTATGGAAGCATTTTCATTTCTAATTGCTGTTTAGATCTAGGTGAATAATGCACAATAAGTCATCTGTTATGGAATTTAAACTCCTTCTGTTCATATGGGTATTAGCTGCTATTTTCTCAAGCATTCACTTTCAAAAATAGTCATGCAGTACTTGATATGAACGTATATATTCTGTGCCTCTATCAGATGGCCAAAGTGCTGCTTTGTATCTATCATACAAGCCATTTAAGCTACTGTTTCTGGTATGAATGCGTGTAGGTTTGAAGGCTGTGATTTTTTGTATGTGCTCCAGCCAGATCTGATCACATGAGTCCCTAAGTAATACTCCAGACAGGAGTATTGCATATTCAGGGAGAGAGCATAAAAGTAGTCAGAACACAAGAGAAAGCAGAGTTCCTAACACACCCACCAGTGTCCTTGAAGCTCCTCCTTTTGCCTCTGCTGATTTGATGGATGGCCAAACAACATACTGTGCAAAAGTTTAGAGGCTTAAGGCTGTCATTTTTTTTCTTTCCTGAATTCTCTAATTTACAGCACTAGAAGTCCAAAAGAATTTCAGAAGCTTCAGCACAATTTTTTCATATCCACATCTGTGTAATACATAAAACCCTGAGATTCTTTTCTCTATGTGATAAAAATTATAAGCTTGCACGTAGTGAAGGAAACCCCCAAAGTTATTGTAACCATTAATAAATATTACCTCGCTTAAAAATAACTTACTATTCTAAACGTCAATGCACATTGCCACTGAAGCTGAATAACTAGAAAAGGGGTTTTTTTAAATAACAGCACTTACTTAATAATGAATTCATTGTTCAAGATTTTTCTACACATTGATTTGTCTGTGCTAATAAGACACTTCCATTATGATCCATGTGCTGAGACCACTGCCTCTTAAAAATTTACAGTATACTGATTTTGTGTGAGACAGGCTACAAAAGAATGGAAGAATCTCATTCTGATGTCAAATATCTAATTTTGGGACTGAATCCTGCAGGGTTTTAGCAGTCTTTTAAACAGTATTTGCCACTTTGAAACAGGCTCTTTCCATCTTTTATGTAAAAAAAAAGAAGCTCAATGTGTGTGAAAAAGAAGCGTTTAGAATAAGCCTGATTTAAAACTATACACATTGTATTGTGATCTTCAGTGTTTCCTAAGCTCATTTTTATACAAAAATATTTTTAATATCTAGATGAATATGTACAATCTGGCAGTTTTTTTACCTAAATTAAAAAAAAAATCAGAGCTGAAGTCTCTTTTCTGTTGTTTTTGAGATGAAACACAAACTTTAGCCAGCATTGTTGCCATTCTGTGGAAGGTTTCCATTCTTGCTCCAAGATTCCAGGTGGAAATGTAGAAAACAGCCTGGCTGCCCTGTATCTGTCTAATTCCCTGTATCTTGTCATATCATTATTTAAGGTTCAGCATATTTCCTGGCTCAGTTAGCATGGGGTTCATGAGACAGCTACATATAACAACAGTTCTCTCTTGGGACTACATCTAAGCTGCTGAGAAATCCTTTTTCATTATACTATTACAATGGTATAACACTTTGATGGCAAGAAATTTCACAAGCTATCTCCTCTGCAATGTACTTGTTCAAATTTATGTAGTGCTGCTTTGAAACTTAATGTCATTCATATTAGGCATCTTAGGGAATTTATTTTATTCTTTCCCCTTGCTTAAAATACTTCTTTTCTCTGACTTTGGTGTCAAAATATATCAGTATAGCTAAATGAAGGGGGAAGGCAGAGGTATTTTCAGGTTAAGTGACCGCTGAAATTCCTTATACTGAGTCCTCAGTCATCGTGTATCAACACAGATGTACCACAGAAATGCTTTATAATTTCAGTCTCCCACATTCTTCCAAAAATGTTATTTTGCTACAGCAAACTCAATAATATGTGCCAGAGAATATGGCATGATTCATGCTGACTCAACTAAATACTGAGGGGGTGGATATTTAGTGATGAGAATGAAATACAGGCAGTATATGAACACCTTCACAGGTAATATTGTAAGGACTGAATGAGATAGGTTGGATTAACAGAGATAGCAAAGGACAATAAACTTCTCAAAATGTGAAAGGATGCATAAATTATTATTTTCTAACAAACCTGTTAGACAGCATCCAACTACATTACCAGAGGAATTAACCCACAAGTGGCCTGGCTATGAGAGAGAGATATGGAATGGAAAGTTATTTCTTTTCTTCACTCAAAATATAACATGCCTTTCCTTTCTCTGAGCAGTTCTTTTGCTAGACTTCAGTCCAAAAAGGGCTGTGGCCCCACAAGGGGGCTGTGAGAAAGACAAAATTTGAAGAGAAATTAGTGTTTGAAGTTCACTCACTTTAGTTTTAGGTGTAGATCTAGGGGAAAAAAAGGATAAATTAATAGGCAGAAAACTATTGAATATAATGGAATTGTAATTCTACAAATAAAAAAACCTAAATTAAAAGTCTTCATTTCTGTTCAAAATTGATTTCAGATAGTGACAAAACTTGTTCTTAATAGTAAAAATAATCTGATAGGAAAAGAAGGGAAATTTTCCACTGCTGAATAAAGCACCCTGTTTATCAGTTGTCATTACAACCTCCTGAACAAAACACTAAGGAAACTTTTATCTTTGAGACCTAATGTTTAAAAGCTAAATTAGTCTGCTGTTAGTATAAATGAAGGAAAACAAATGTATAATTATTACTTTTGCTGCTTTCTCTTCCCTAGACATCCTGACCACCATTGCAATACACTTCTCCAAAACTCAGATGTCTCTGAAGCTAGTGGTAGATGTCTCCCCCCATTCTTGTTCAACTGCTGTTGATGGATACCAGTGGCACTCATGAACTGCTGGCAAAGTGTACAGCAATGAACACTACGAAACTTTTTTCAGGTGCTGCATTTTCAGATCAGCTGTGTTTTGGTGTTTCACTATGTTCAACTGGCCTGCACAGCCTCATTCATAGAAAAGGAAGTTTGATGCTGATCTCTGAGAGTCAGCTCAGTAATGTACTGGTGGCTTGAAAAGTTAAGTTCTGAAAGGCAAAACCAGAAGCACCATTGTGCAAAGTCTGGAGAGAGAAGACAAGGACCGAGATGTATGTTCAGGAGGGGACCAAGAGGCTGCCTCCTGTGCTGAAGGGCAGGGGGCAGGAGACATATAGGGAAGGATCTGGCCACTCCTGGGACTGTAGTTCCCTGTGGGTTCAGGGTGCCATCTTTCATGCATCATATGCATGCAGCTGGGCATTTGACAAAGTCTGTATCATGCAGAGCAACACCATCACTGATTAATTCATCAGATTTATGCTACAGGTGTGACATCTGCCATCTTACGCACTTTTTAATTGTTGGAGTTTTAAAAACACTTTTCCTAAAGAGTTTTCAAGTTGTTTATACAGTGTCTCCTAAAAAGAACTGTGTGTACAACATCTTTCCTATGTGGTTGATTCTTATTGAACATTCATTTTCTGTTTGCAGTAGAAGTTTGCCCACTTGTTGTGCTGAACTGCATTGCATCCCCTGAATGACCTGTCAGCTTGGCTGTTGCAGGCACAGAGATCAAATGAGCTATGTATGTTATTCAAATATTATGTGCAGCACCATATTCCTTGTAGTACTTAAGGTGACCCACTTAAAAGCAGATTACTCTGTTATGCCACAAAGTCAATTTGTCAGTACTAATGAAACTTTGTAAAGTGTTGATTTTATCTATTAATTACAGGTACTTCTTATATTTGTCTCTTTTTAGGGGTGACAAGAGCCCTCAGCTAATGCTATGTCATTAAATATAGAGATAAAGATGTAGTTATTTTGTCATACAGAATACTAATTATGCTACTCTCTGCTGCTCTGTAGAAGCCAGGTTGGCTGCACAATCACTGCGCTGTGATGATAGCTGATTACATGTGGTAGGCTGCAATCTTGAAAGCTGTAAGGCAGAAATACTAATTGATAATGTAAATGAGAACTGCAGTCAGCTCTTTCAAAAGTGAAATGAGTTGCAGTGTGAGAATTTTGGCAGAATAAGACAATTTTTTGTAAATAATTTTTTGTTATTAAAAATATGAAGTTCACTTACATTTTATAGAATCATAGAATGTTTTTTTTTTTGTTGGAAGAGACCTTTAAGGGTCATCTATCCCAACACCCCTGCAATGAGCTGGGATATCTTTAACTAGATCAGAATGTTCAGAGGCTTGTTTGCCCTGACCTTGAATGTTCCCTGAGGTTGAGGCATCTACCAACTCTCTGGGTAACCTGTTCCAGTGTTTCACTACAGTCATTGTCAAAAAATTCTTAATACCTAAATCTACCCCTTTTTTTAGCTTAGAACAATTACCCCTTGTCTTTTTTCAACAGACCCTGCTAAAGTGTTTGTCCCCATCTTTTCTTATAGGGTCCCTTTAAGTATCAAAGGCTGCAATATCATCACACGGAGCCTTCTCTTCTCCAGGCAGAACAGCTCCAACTCTCTCAGGAGGGCTCCCTCCCTCTGGGCATCTTTGTGACCCTTCTCTGAATCTACTCCAACAGGTCAATGTCATTCCTGTGCTGGGGACTCCAGAGCTTGATGCAGTGCTACAGGTGGGGTCTCACCAGAGCAGAATAGACGGGCAGAATCCCCTCCCTCAAACTGCTAGTGACACTGCTTTTGATGCAGCCCAGGGTACAGTTGGCTTTCTTTGCTTCAAGCACACATTGTCAGCTCATGTCTAGCTTTAATTTACCTTTTAATATAGCTTTTAGTGATAGCATTTGATTTACCTTACAAAGGTTTTCCAGCTCTAGAATAATGTCTGGGTTGTAAGTCAGATACATACAAGCAAAAAAACAAGCTGGAGGTTGGCGGTCCTTTGCCTATGTCCTAGTTCAGCAGGTAGGACCAGTTTATCACTGTGTGTGTGAAACCAAAGCTGTGTATTCTATCCCCTCTACTCATTTCCCAAGAATAACGGACCATTTGCAGCAGTCCAGGGCACACCCAACTCCTCAGGCTGTGAGCTGGGTGTTAAAGAAGCCTGTGAGGTAAGAGCTGTGATAACTCCCCTCCAGGGAGTCGTTAGCACCTCCATACCCAGCCTGAGGCATCATGTCTGCTAACGGGCCATCGATTCCAAAATACCCCATGACTCACAGAGTCAGATGCCCATTGTGTAACTCCCCACCCTGGGGGAGGGACTGGGTGCTCCCACCTGGACCTGAGGGTACATAATCTGGGGCTTTGAAGACCTCGGGGAACCACTCATCGGATCCAGAGGAGGAGCAGAACCTCGATAGGAGGAGATCACCACTTTCAACCAGACTGTGACCACCACTCTCGACCAGACAGGGACCATCATCTGCACCACCAGGTTTCTTGCTTCCTTTTACTTTGGACTTGGGGGAGCCATGTGGGGTTTGTACCCCAGGGTGTTAGGTCACACTTCTGGGTTTTGTGGGTTAAAACCAATTTCTCTTTGTGCTATGGCATTTATTGTAATATTGTTATTAAATTGTAACTCTGACTTATAATCTCTTTTGTGTTGAGTTAATTTCTTCTGCCGGTTTACCTTTAAACCAGCACAGCCTATGATACACACTGGTCCAAAAGAGGAATTTGAAATAGGGCCTCTTTGAAAGAAGCACACCAACCACTGCTGACTTGGATAGACTTCCTCCAATTCTTTCAGTTTCTGAAACATATGACTTGAAATTTAATGGGAAGAGAATTTGATTTTGTGTGGTTTAGAACTTGATGTTTTACATTAAAAAGGATTTCTTACACAGACAATGTATAAGAAATTTTATATTAAATATTTTTAAACATTCTCAGAGATTTTCCTGTCATCAAAGGTTCAGAATTGTGCATAATTTTGTAATATCATCAGAAAGTCCTTTCAGGGTCTCAGGTTAATTTCAAATTATATCAGGTCCCTAGGTCTAACTTTTGTATGAGACTACATTTATTTTCAACAAAAGCATTCCCAGGAACTGTTTCTTCACAGCGGCTTTTTTACCCTTCATTTTCATTCCCTCTGGTATCTGGCCTTGTGCAGTCTATCTCCAAAAAAATCTAAAACTAAACCCTTAAGACTAGGTAAGAAGAGATGGCAGATGACAAATTTAATTGTGTTGCAGTATTAATAGCAGGGTTTTCTGTGTGAGAGATTGTACACAGTGAAACACACAGTGAAACACACAAAGGAAGAAGGATGTGGAGCAAAATGAGATAAGCATTTCGTTGTTCAGCAGAGCTAAGAGCAAATCTTCCCTCACTGAAATTAATAGAATTGTTGCTACAGTCTAACAGATGTGAAATCTGTCCTAATCTAAATAAATGGAAGTAAAACTGTATTTCCTAAGAGAGCTCGAGACTCTCACAGAACTTTTTCTGTCTATGTGGGTGATCACAGGGACCCTCTCTTAATACACTGACTTTTTTGATTAAAAGAAATTAGGAGATGCATAAAAAATTCCATTAAGGGTAAAAAAGTAAAACCAGGTGGTAGCAGAATAATACAAGTCAGTGGACAGCAGGCTTTAATGGCATATCAGTGTGTTGAAAGAGCCTGGTCTTGATGAACACAATTTTTCTTGGCAAAAGCTTTACTTTGACTTTCCACTGAACCTTGTCTTTTGTTCTTTTGCAACTATGCATCAAAGAAAGCCCAGCATTTTTAGTAGTTTTTTCCTGTTACTTATACCTGAAGTCTTTGCTCTTTACAGTGCCTTACGGAAGGACGAGTGTTTTCTTTCTGTCCTTGCACTATACCACAGGCTTAATCAGCAACAGAGCTTCCAATCCAAATTTGTCTGTCACTGCTGGAGATCCAGCCAGCCCCACTGACCCCCGCAAGACTGGCCACTTCACTGTGTTGACTGCAGGCCTATAACTGCACAGCCTGCTGTCCCCAACAGACAGGGCAAGGCATATGTGCAAATTGTATTTATTTTCACCTCAAATCTGAACATACGTCATCTCCAAGAGCAACCAGTGATGCAGAAAGAAAGAGAAGGCAGGTTTTAAATTCAAGGGGGTTTGCAAAATGAATTTTAAGGGAGCCCTAAATCCTAACTCCTGTAGAGGCACATACCTACACTGATAAATATACAGCTACCAATCTGTCCAAACCCTGGCATTTATCTAATCATTCAGCAAAGAATTCCTCATCACAGGAGGCTTTTACTCTTGGTAACTCTGGGGACAGTATCAGCACTTCTATAATCACATTGCACTCATTGTCATGGAAGAAATTAACTACATATTCTTGTAAAGGAGAAATATGCTTGGGCATGTCCAGTGAGAACTGAAGGTAGATCATTTGTTACAATGCAGAAGTGAGACTACCTTCTGGCACGGGTAAAGCATGACCTGTAGACACACAGAGAACCTGCTGATAAGACTGTTTATCATAGTCAAGTATGCAGAAGCTGAAGAGAGTACAGACCATATTTACTTCTGTTTTGTTTTACTGTATCCAGTTAAAAGCCAGCATCTTAATATTCTGTAGCAGCTTTTACAAAATTAGATAAATATTTTTGTTGCAGTTGTTGTTCTGTTAAGTTCCTACAAAATTTATAAATGGGAGCAGACAAAAAGACACCGTGAATATTTGCAGATCCACTCTACCACCTTTTAGGCATTAACACTGTTATTCTACTGGCCAGTCTCTTGTGGTTGCAGCAGCCTGTGCTCTAGGGGAAGATGTACAGGAACACAGCAAACAGCAAAGAGCCTCTGACCAGTGTTCCCACCAGGTTTTTCATCAAGAGACAAGCCATATCCAGGCTTCACCAGGCCACTGGGGCTTGTGGAGCTAGGTGTTTCCAGAAAACATTCTCCTTACTTCAGAGCTCTAGGAACAAGAAAGGGCTGTGAGTGAACCTTGACCAAAAGGCGCAGCTATGGGATAAAGGGTCCTCATAGCTGCTGGCTATTGCTTTGTCCTCACTATCGCACAGAGATCCTTTGGACTACCTCAAAATGTGTGTTGTCTGACATAACTATCCTATTTATCCCTTCAGTGCCCTTTCCTAATGCCTACTTTCCATGTCCCTATAGGTCGTTACCTACTTTGGTAATATAGTTTCCTTATTAACCAGGTTTTACTACTTTCTGTAGTCTTGAAATGTTTGGTAATCCAATCTTACAAATAATGGGCTACTGTACAGTTACTAAACTTCTTCTATTAAAAATATTTACAAAACTAAGAAGAGTGAAAAAATGTATTTGTAAATATTTTCCTCTTTGAGTAAAAATGTATTTATTATTATTGCATCTGTGAAAAGACAGGCCTTCCTGGAAGTAAGGCAAACTCCTTGACCACCTTATGGTGAGAGAGCACTGTGTAATTTTTTTAACTTAGATACATATTTTGAATTATTATGCTTTCTTCTTCTCTTTTCTGTTCTTAATTTTCCCCCTCTTCCCATCACTGTTTTAATAACTTATTTATTTGGATATTTCTGTCATTGAGCGAACAAGGAAGTGCAGCTTGCCAAGACACACTGATAGCTGCTTGGAATCGCAGATAGAAAACTCGTCATTATTTGCAGCTAACAGAACTTCAGCATTTCCAGAATACCTGAGGTTTTTGTGACCTCAAAATTTACTGAATTCATGGAGATAGTTGTGATCTTTTCCAATAATATCTGCAATGGATATAAAACCTTAATTATGTTCATAAAACTGCATAAAAAACAAGGAAGAAAAATCTGATGATTACAATTCTCATTTTTTTCTAAAGGGTTTGAGCAGGTGTTATGGGTTTAGCTAGGCTTTGATTTGTAAAGCAGGTCTCAGATTATCAGCTGACTCAAGCTAGGTCAGACCAGCTGACACTGACTCTGCTGGCCAGTGGTCTTCCATACAATGTTCTGACCTCATGTCAAGTATAAAGAGAGAGGGAGGTGAAGCTTCTGTCTCTTTTTTGCTCTTCGCCTCAGCCCTGGAAGGACGTGCTGCTGCTATTTTTGCTGAGATTAAGCTGGGCTGCCACCTCACTGCTGTGTTGTCCAGGGAGGTAAACTTGTTATTTTGCTTCTCTCTTGCTGGGTGTCCCCTGGAGGGAGTCTGTTGGGGTGCTTTTGTGGTCTGGGTGGTTGGAATCTGTATGATTTGGGTGGGCAACTTGGTAGGTTTTTTCATATTTGTATATATATGTTATGTCATATTCTGTTTTTAATTGTCTCTCTTCAGTGCAAAATATAAAAAGCCTGCTATTTTCAGTGTTAGTTCTAGGGGTTTTTTTCCCTCAGGGTTTTGGTGGGCTCTCTCTCTGTGTTGGGCACTTGGCACTTTGCCAGCTCAACCTAACACAGTAGGGCCTAGGATTACCCAGTCATGCTTTTTCTTCTTGATTGTATTAAAATTAAAAAAGTTGATTTATTAAGGAATAAAGTTTTTCCTTGGAAAGACAGCTATTAGTTTTTACTATTTGAATATTAAGGATATTCGTCTTTGCATAAAAAACAGAGGAGCTTATAAGAAACTCATACAGGAGAAAATATTTATCTCTCATCCTGATTTTAGGAGGAGGAAGCTTTTCTAGGGACACTGATTTAGCTTAGTGGTACACTGAAATACTGTTCACTTAAAGGAAAAAATGGAAACAACATCATAGCAGGATCAAGAGATTCTATAATATATGGTTGTCAATTGTGATGGCTGAGCAATACAAAAATCACAGAAAATAAGAGCTCGACAAAACACAAATTTGAATATTAACAAATTTTTCATGATTGATTTTGTTTAGAAATCTCCTGCATTTAAGAGTAACCAATGAACTATATTGCCCTTGCACTACTGTTTGGCATTATCTCATTCGGATAAATGATTGAGGGGCTTCTTTGGTGTCTCTCCATGCAGTTAATGCTTAATTGTTCTGTCTCACCTGAAACATTTTGGGGCCTGTTTTCTTTTGCCAGACTGAGCACCTCAGATGAAACTGAGGAGAAATGAAGAATGAAGATCAGAAGAGACACAGAATTCTTGGTGACAGGAATTCCCTACAGAGAACTGGAGATACAGTCTGCAACCCCATCACTTGCCTCACAGACAGCTTGATAGACATAAAAATTATAAAACTCTCTGAAGGGTGATTGTAGTCAGCCACCCACAGATAAAACTGAGCTCAAAAACCAGAAATAAAAGCAAGCTAAAAATTGTGTATGTAGGTAGGTCTTTGACAAGACATTTTAATATATTACATGTCTTTGTAGGAAAAATAGACTTGCTTCTTGCATTTTAACTAATAGCCAAGAAAAGTACATTTTTTCCCCCTCAAGGCATTAGGAATAGGGTCTAATCAATTACTAGTTATAGATATTTTATATGCTAATTTTTGGTCCTTTTCTCTTTGATGAATACATCCAGATTTTTCTCAACCTGTAACAGGTATCTGAATGGTATATACAGACTACTTAAACAATTGAGTGGCTCTTGGACCTCATACAACTATTGCTTCTATGAGCATAGCATAATTTTTCCTCTCACAGAACTATTACCTTTAGTAAGCTCGAGTATAGCTATTGCCTAAATGGAATATAAATAAATTTCTACAATGTGTTTGTGACTTACCAGACAAAAATCCAAAGTTCATTAAATTTCTAGGATATGTTTTCTTTTTAAAATCAGAATGTTCATTTATATTTATGTACATATCATTTTTTCCTATTGATGCCTAAGGATTTTAGTGTGTTTTTGTACATTTTTAGAATCATATAAGTTGCATAGATTCTTCTAGATTGCTCACATCTTAAAGTGAGTTATTAAAGCTCTTTCTCAGCAATTTTGAGTTTTCTCATGCCCTGCCAAGGTCATGGTGTTTGTGAGAAGCCACCTGCAGATAGCAAGAACATAAAACACAAGAACGCAAAACACAAGAAGGTGGCCTAGAGGTCCTGGAAGATCTCCAAGGGGCAGTTCTGAAGACCCCTCTGGATGGGGCACAGACAGAAATGAGAATCATGGTTGGTTATTGATATTGCATATGCAAATTACTACAGAAGTTATAAAATTGTAACATTCCTGGTCACATGGGTGCAGACCTTCTGGTGCACCTTAGAAGCTTCTAATAAAGGTAACCTATATATCTTTCTCCATTAAACTGTTTTCGAGTGTCTATTTTCACAGGAATAGGCAACACTATGAACACTAGAGAAGCAGACTGAGTTTTGGGCAAGACTATCATTAAATTTCTTTCTGTTCTTCCTAATGTAGTCTAGACAAAAGCAATAAAGAATCAGTGGGCTCAAGGAGAAAGTAACATTTCTCTGTACTAAGGAACTCAAATGTTCTATATAGGTGATGTAGAGGGCTTTCCTAAGGATACAAGAAGTCTTCACAAGTTAACCTGAGAATTATAGAAGACATTTTACATGTATTTTTCACTTGCTTTTGGGGAACTTTTGTACAATTAGCCTTTTTTTTCATCACGGATTTTTTCACTCATGCCTAAAATTTATGTAGTGACAAAAGACCAAAAAATAATGCTCAACAATGAGTCATCACACAGCACTATGAACCTTCTGTAAGGTGAGATTGATGAATGATAACATCACAGAAAAAAATAAACTGATTGATTTATTTTTTACATTAAGGTAACACCTATGAGCTGTAAATTCATGGCCCCACTGTATTCAGTGAGTAGTAAAGACCATCTCTGTTATAGAGTGCTTTGTATTAGTGACATCTTATGAGGGCTAAGATGCTCTCAATAAACCTGGCTTGCATCGTTCCAGGTAACTTACTGGAAAGGACACAGCTAAAGAGACCTTTCTCTCCTTCCCAGACTAGTGTCACTGTGGGCAATACTCTCCTCATCAGAACAGCACTGCATCTTCCCATGGACTCATCCACAGAGAAGGCAGCCATATGACATGTACACAGTGAACATCTCTCTACTGTGCAATGTTTGCCTTGGGCTGGACGGAGACTTGCTTGGTGTAGTGGAAAGAGGATGCCTGGTCACACCTTGGACATAGTGTGAGGAACTCATACAGATGGGTGTTTTGTGTCACTGCGCCACAGGCCAGGGAAGCTAGGGAGCAGGGACAGGGAAAGGATCTACTCACACTGCCCATTCCCTTTCTATGGCCTCATACACTGCTCTGCTCAGAGGCACAGCATTTCAATATTTTGCACTCAGAAGCCGGAGTGCACAGAGTCACCTTCCCAAAGGTGCTTCGCTCCCTCAACTGGCCACTACCATTCCCTCATGTTTGCCTGTAGCAGTCATCAGGAAAAGGTTCAGTAACAGGTATCAATTATCAAAAATGCCCTAGGTATTACCTATATTTATATTACCCGCACTATATGTAAATTACTTATATTAGGTATTATAGGTATGAATAATGCCCTAAATGCATGTGACATGCATCCTCTCTACTTCAGTAATTTTCCACTGAAAAGGCAACATAATGGAATATATAAAATACATATACATCCTCATGTGGATTCGGTCATGCGGGCAACGGTAGAGTTGCAGACTAAGATGGATATTTGAAATTGAACTCTGAATAGACAGCAAAACACATTAGCTCTGACCCTATGATGCTCCTCAGGAAAAAACCCAACCAAACAACACCAAAAACAAAGCAGGTGACTGTATTAACGAAGAACAGCTTTCAAATTAAAAGATAAACAGTGGTTCTCAAAGTCTTGCCCAATAGGCTGGCTTAGCTTTTTCTGAACAGAGGACTCTCAGTCCAAATGGAGAGAAACAGGAAGAGTACCAGAAAATATAAAATTAACTAGCCTGAATCAGGCACTAGGGACCACTGCTCTTTATTATTTGAGGAACAATCTGAAATTCAGGATTCTTGTAGTAAGAAGTAAAGTTACTCACCTGCAAGACTTAACTGCTGTGTCTGAAGCTCTCCATGGAGCAGTGAGGGAATGAGAAGCAGACAGTTGGAGAGTTGCAGTCACAGACAGAGCACCAAGGGGCACTGAGCTTAAAATCAGATGTGATAAAAAATAAAGCAAGAAGTACAACTCCAGAAAGGAAATACTTCCTGGAAAAGCTGAAAGTGAAAATCCAGTTGGGCATTAAAAGTGTTACTGCAAAAGTGAGAAAGCTAAGCTGTCTACAAGAGACACTTCACATTTTCAAGTGATGCAGTGTGAAATGTAGTGTGTTATGTCACTGTTTCTCACCTCTTGGGCTCCAGTGTAAAGCTAACTGTCTGATAGAGAAATTGCATAATTTTCAACTCAAGGTTTAATAATTAAACTGAAAAGAATTACCTAGAAGGACACTGATTCATTAATTTTTTCCCATAATTGAAAAAGAACAGGTGGAGCAGCAGTCAGGAAAACACAAATGTGCTACAACTGGGAAAATCCCCATTTACGGTTCTTATATATTATCAGTTCTAGAAGATGAGGCTATTTTCATGTCACTCAAGACACAAATCCATATCTCAGGCAATCAAGAAAATACTAGTGATAAGCTATTTAAAAATTTCCAGTAGAAGATGAAAGCAACAAGAAGAAAAGCACAAGGAAAAAAATTTCCCAGTGTGTTGGCAAGTGAAGAATTGCAAAGACTAGCGATGAACGTAGGTTTATTTGAGAAAACTGTACCATTCCAGGTGGAATACATAAGACTTCTTTTCTCTAAAGAAATAGAGGTATAACAAGCAGACTCACGTCAGGGCTAACAGATGGAAATAAATGGACGAGAAAACCATCAGCTCTTCCCAAGGCAACCCCAGTTACCAGAACTATCCATGAAGGGTAGAATTAGATATCCAAGACAGAGGATATACAGAGGATATATCCAGGACAGGACTGCATTATAAGCAGCCCAAAGCACTGACAGTGAAAAATGTATGCAAAAAATGTGCTATTGGAATTTGCAAAGAGAAATCAAATTACATTCAGTTGTGAATATGGCACATTAGGAACCAAAAGGCATTTGTCACCACAGCCAAACAAACCTGCTTTCAAACTTCCAAGACCCTTCATAACTTCTAACTCTTCAATTAAACCGAGAAGTTTTCATCTATGACTTCTGCCTTCAACGCAAAGTTTACAGAACTCAAGGTGTGGTTCTCTCCAGCAGTCATAAAGTGAGTAGTTGGTAATCTGAGGACACATAGTACTTGCTTCCCTATTTACTTTGTCTTTTAATTCAAAGCTTTGCAGTAAGTCTGCCAAGAGCTTTCCTGAACAGAATTTTCTTCTGCCCAGCAAGATCTGGCACTTAGAATAGAAATTCTGAAAATATGTCCTGCTTTTCTCTGAAGCATACCTTAAATTGACTGTTATTAATAGCCCATAATCTGTACTCTCTAAAGATGAGAAGTGAGTTAGGCTACTGATGTGATGAAGTATGTCAGGTACTTCTCTCAACTTATTCCTAAATGGAATAGTCTCTTTTTAGTTTCTTGAAACCATTTTTTAAAAGAGCTGTCATCTGCACATACTTTAAGTTCTTTGACAATAAGGTAATCAGAGTGGCATTGTTTTCCCATCCTTCCTTAATCCTTACAAGGGTATTCTTTTGTAAAAAAAATTAGCCCCTGATAAACTAAAATTACTACTTTTACATTCCATATAGGTTCTTACGTATTCATATCCATATCTATTCACATCCTGCAGTACTTAAATCAGCCTATACCAATGTTTGTCTTTTCAGTCTCTTCTCAAAGGGACAATTATTCACTTTTGTTATTTCTTCTCAACTAATTATTCATGTATTTATTTTGATAGAGAAGGGAATAAAAAGTCTGTAATGGTGTCCTGGTTTCAGCTAGGGTAGAGCCAATGTCTTCTCAATAGCTGTTACTGTTGCTTTGTTTTGGATTAGGAACGAGAATGGTGTTGATAACACACTGATGTTTTGTTTTATTGCTAAATTGTGTTTTCTAAGTCAAGGACTTTCTTGTCTCATGCTCTGCCAGTGAGGAGGTATGCAAAAGAAACTGGGAGGGAGCATAGCCAGGAGAGGTGACTCGAACTGACCAAGGGGACATTCCACACCATAGAATGTCACGCTCGGTGTCTAAACCGGAGGGAGTTACTTAGAAGGGGAACTAGCCTGGGTTCAGGAATGTGGTAGTAAGCAATTGTGTTGTTTGTCATTTGGGTTTTTTTCCCCTTTTTTATCATTATCATTATTATAATTTACCAATATTAAAATTTATTTTCCATTATTAAATTGTTCTTATCTCAGCTTCAAAGTCTAACTTTGACTCTCCTCCCCTCTTGCATTGGTGTGGGCCCTGCTAGGAGGGATGGGGGAGTTGAGCAAGCATCTGTGTGGGACTTAATTTCCAGCTGGGCTTAAACCAAGACAAATGGTCACAACTTGCCTTGGAACATCATTCAGTCTTACATGAGATCAAATCTGTCCGACATTTTTCCAGTCGATGTGCTAAAATAGAAAGGAGTTAATGCTGATTAGTCCTATGACTGATGTTCCACAGAAAGTTGCAGTGTTCTGCTGTGCTTTTTTAGACCTTTAAGCTTTAAATTGATATACCAAGAGTGACAGACTAATTAAAGACCATCATGCAACTCGTTATGTTTATTCCAAGTTTTCTTCATTGTCTCATCAAATGCCCAACACTTGTATATCTAACACAAGTTAAAACTGTCCTCCACATGAAAAATAAGTAGAGTAGAAGTTCATGACAGTCATAACAATGTACCAAGGACAGCTGTGTAATAAACTAAGGCAGTAATAGGGTGCAGAGTGAAATAAAACTGAATTTAATAATAATCAATGCATGAAAGCTGCATAAGAAGTCTCAGGGTGGAAAAGAGTATTTCAGAGCTAAATTTTTCAGTCAAGAGCACAGACATACAGTTATAGTATGCATTGGAGTGTTGTCAGAGCCTTCATTCTTGGTCCAGTGAATTTCCTGACATCCTATTGATGTGCTCAGACTACAACTTGCATGTATATCTCAGAAAGCAGGCAGAGTGCTATTTGTGTGTAGCTCATCAGGTTCACAGTAAACACCAGGGAGATCCAGAATATCCCTCTCCCTCATCACGCCTCTCACAGCTGGGTGGGCTGTTTTGCTGTTAGCCTGTCCTCGAGACATCAGGCTTTTCAGGCATAATCTTAGGGAACTACAGAGGGCATTGGCCTGAGACAGGACAGTCAGGCATTTCAAAGACTCATTAATTAGAGCTTTAACTTGAGCATGGAGGTGGGCCTAAGTGTACTTGGTGGCACAAATGAGGCTGTGATTCATTGGACTACATTCATGTGAGCTCAGAAAACATCAGAAAATGAAGTACAGAGTGCCACTTCCTCACTACAGTGGCAGGCTCAACTTTTCTCATTTCATAGTACGTGCCAAAAGAGTTCACCCAAAACATTTCCCAGTTGTGCCTAATTGTCTTCCTTGACTATAAACTGGATTTAGCATGATTAGCTTGGACGGCAAATGTTAAGTTAAGCAAGATGAAAGCCATTGCTAGTTTCAGAGCTTAAGGAGCTTGGTAGCTGATCCTATGTATGACACAGGAATGTTTGATTCAAGCCCATCTGCCTCCTTCTCTACAGCCAAGCACATTTACATTATTTACTAAGAGGACATCCTCAGATCTATGTGAGTTCTCATATACACGTAAACTATCTTCCTAGGAGGTATCCAAACTACTCTGGCTACCTTTCATAATAAAAAAAAAACCAAACCCAAAGACAGGGTGGAAATTCTGATCTGTGTCTCAAGAAGGGAGGGAAACCCTTGAAAACTTCTAATTGCTATTAGAAATGTCAAAAGCAAAATAGACATGGAGGTACTTTGAGTTGTAAGAACAAACCCGTAACTTTGCAGTTCTGCATATTGAAAATATCAGAGAACCTACAGCCCAGCCCAATAAAGAGATGTCTTCCAAATATCTAACCTGAATAAACTGTTATTTAAAAAAATCCCTCCTGGAGCTTGCCAATGAATAAAATTCAATTTACCTTGTTACATTGTATAAGTGCCTCTTTGAATAAACTGATGTTTAATATAACTGAGAATGTAATTCTGGCAATCTACTACTCCTTCCTCTTGTGGATCTTGCTCTTTAACCACCAAACATAATTTTTTAACTTAATTTCACTTTTAATCATGAGTCAAGTGTGAATATATTCCTGTAGCAATGTTGCAGTAAGTACTTCAAAGTATATTTCAATAAGACAATCTATTCACTAAACACATGAGGATATACTCCACCACCTTTGAAATTATTTATATTACTAAGCGTGCTTTGCCCTTATGATTTCTTTTGTTCACCGCGCTTTGTTTCCACTGCAACTTCTGATGCAGTTTGGAGAGCTTTGTGGAAACCTGAAACAAATGTGTATCCTCCTGGTGGAGCACTTGTAATGTTTTATGCCATATAATGCTCCATGTGGAAAGTTCTGCCAGTGTTTCTTTTTCCATGTCTGGGTTTGGAGGATTGGAGTGTGAATTAGCCTTACAGTACAAACAGTATGAGAACCCTTTGTTCATTCCAAGCTCACTCCAAGTGCCACTTTCCATGCTGATCCAATTAACTGCTTAAAATTCAGCAAATATTTAAGCATGATTGCTGCACTGGGATGACTGACTATTGCCTCTATACTTCTTTTTCACACTTCCTACAATTGTAAAAGAATTTTTTTTTTGCAAATCTTTTCTCAGATACAAGACAGTGAAAGTTTTCCCATGATGGAGCAAAAGTATTTCAATGACAAAGAGGATTCAGTTATAAACATTTTGGTTCCTAAGTTATAAAAGAATTAAAGAAAATATGTTGCCTGTTTTAAAGATTTTTTAGGCAATTTTCTTTCCAAAAGTAGCAATCTTTTTAAACATAGTGATTTCCAGGTACTAACTTTAGCTCAGCCATATAGCATGCATGAGTCCACCTTATCACTTGAACATTAAGTTATGCTTCCCTATCCAGTTTTAAAAGCAGCAGCTCTCAAAGTCATAATTCTTTCTTATTCTGTATTTATTTTGAATTGATGTCTATAAATAGTGCTTGATGCTCTGATTCTATAAGCATTGCAGCTGCTCCCAGACAGCTGAGAATAATCAACTGTGACTCTGGCTTGTAGGTCTTAAATAAAAGTAGAAGGAATAAGATATGACCCCATAGACTAAGCCTCTGGGCTTCTAAAAGAAATTGCATTTTTAAGTTGCCTATTAGCAAGTTAAGGCAGTGAAATGCCACCCTGACACTTGATCCCATCAGATCTCGGAACCTCAGCAGGGTCAGCCCCGGTTAGTACTTGGATGGGAGACCTCCTGAGAATACCCGGGGCTGTAGGTTCTAATCCTGAGGACTTCACTGTCACTGTCCAAGCTCGCTCGGCCATGGCAGATGAACCTCAGGAGTTAAAGGGTGGGGCCAGTTCTGCGCTCGCTGTGCCTCACCTAAAAAATCCACTGCACAGGCTGGAAAGGCACACCCACGTGGGTACAGCCCTGCCCAAAATCTTCATTCATGAAGCTGAGCCGTGAGTGAGTGAGTGAGTGAGCGAGCCAGTTAAAAGTCCCCATTCCTACTATAAAGCCCAGCAGAAAAGAGTAAGTGGTTTGCCAGTCCAAAGCAATTCAGTTCAAGAATCATTACTAACTAATTTTATCCATTTTTAAAAGAACCTTTCTAAGCACATCACAAAAGGGAGGCAGCCTTTTAAAAACAGCAGTGACAGGGTTGTATGTCTATCATAACAGAAAGCAAAGATAACAGCTGCTGGTCTTTATTGCTGCCTATATCCCATATTTCCCAGGAGATTTTGGAAAAGCTAAAAACATTGATAATGACTCCACTCCTCTGTGTACTAGGAAAAGAGAAGGGTTGGCTGGACTAAATAAGTCTGAAATTCCAGAAAAAGAAAAGAAAAGAAGACGAGTTGTTCATCAGAAAGACTGTTGCTAACTGTCACCACAGAATAAGACTTGAAAATATTTATTTTAGGCATTCAAAATGACAGTGATCTCTCCTGAAGACTCTGCCTTCAGGTTTTCTTGCATAAAGACAAGAACACTTTCAGCATTGGAAGTCTTGTTCAAGTCCTCTTGGGCTTTCACTTTAGACATTTTACTTTAGAAAAGGTCTATACCTTAAATGTTCAAGGTTGGCTCTAGTGCCTTCTCCCTCAAGGCTCCCTGGGCTCCTACGGCAAAGTAAAAGGAAACATTGTAATGCTGCAGAATATGCATAATCCACTAGAAAATTTTATCATTGGAACATTTTTCATCAGCTTTAATTACAATAAATCCCTAGAGCACATCACAACACAACCATAGAGCTAATTTTTTTAAACTCTATTGCATTTCTGGGTGCACCATGCTATTACGAGGTTACACTATTTAAAGCTTAGACAAGAAGTCCTGGTACCACTACAGAAACATCCAGAAGAATATGTAGGTCCTCTGTATGAGAGGGGTTTTACCCAAACTCTTACCTAATCCCTTGTTAGCTTTTACCACTAAACAAAAGCCACCTGCAAAAATAGAGGACAGTGACATGTGACATTTATTAGGAAGGCAAGTTCTTCTCAAAGGAGGGGTGATTCAACCCTCTTCTGAGTATCTGTCCCAGTAAGAATGGAGGATCTGTATTCTCTTTTCACCTCCAGTCACACCCCCAGTTAGCTTTCACAACTCTCATGCTTGCAGAGTCTCCATGATTTTGAGGAAATTCTAATTTGCTCACTCTTGATAATTGCTTTGTTCCTGAGGATCTTCATTCTCAGTGATCTCCTGCTTCAACGTGCCCAACAGTGAAACTCAAACACTTGCTTTGCCATTTAGGACTCTTGTTGTATTGTGTGTCTGTGTGTAGTGTATCTGTGGAGTAAAAACAGGCAAATAGGAGCTGGTGCTGCTCTAAAAAGGATGATATGGAAGGAGAAATGGGTGCAAATTTCCACATCATCAGGTTCTGTCAGTTTTGTTACTCACACTGTTTTTCCTTGGTCTTCAGCTCAAACCAGTTCCTTTCTGCCCTTTTCACCCTACCTGTAGGCAATCAGCAATCCCATTCTTACCAAAAGAGGCATTTCAGGGATTCTGTGAAAAGTATCCTAGGAAACAGGAGGATAACCTCCAGGGTATGAAAACTACTTTTTCTTGTTTGGGAAACGGAGCCACAACAATGGTGGTAAACATAGGATCTCAGTGGAACGGTGGAACTCCACTTGCTCTTGAGAATGGAAAGAAAATGGGTAAATACTGTTAGAAAACTAAGGATTACAGCACATAAATGTGGACATCAGACTTAACTGAGCACCCATATGCTCTGCAGAGGTGCTCAGTACAACGCGTGTCTCCTGCAGATGTTTCAAACAAAACTCAAGCCTTCAGCCAAAATAAGCATTTGAATGTAGTAAAAGACCAGGTGCAAATGAAGGTAGGACAAATAAACCCAGTACAAAACCAGGTTACTAGCTGTACAAAAAGAAAGAACCATTTCTTCATACTAAATTGAGTTGGTTTCCTGATGCCAGGTTGTGGGGTCATGCTGTCCTATGGAGAGATGGGGAATTAAACAGTAGATGCAATGCATACTTTAAGTCTGGTTCTCCTAGACCTACCTGAAAACACAGAGTCTGACAATAGTCTTCTGTATTCATTTTGAGTCTTTGGTTACATGTTTATTTAGCCTCTGGGGAAACAAAGAGATTACATTAAATATAATTAAATGAAACATAGCAGAGTCAGTACTGCAGCAAGGTCCTGATCCAGAGCTAATAAGAAACTAATTAAATTAAACCAATTAAGTTTGGCAACAATACCCATAATCAGATTATTGCATTTTAAACCTGAAAGGGAAGACTGCATCATGGGGCAGGGATTATACTACTAGCACTGAATACAGTAAGATTCAAGGCAACTCTACCACCTGAGAAACCATGGTACTTGCTAAAACCCTTACAACCTGGATAACTGTAATACCTATCTTTTTAATACCACCACAAGGCAATATTTCACAAGCTAGGCCAATATCCAAGGGGCAGTGTTGCAGTCAGCCAGAACATATGGAAAAAACATACATAGCTGATTTATTAATAAGAGAAAGAAGATGAAGAGCATGGTGTCCCTCTTCTCTTGACCTGATGGCATCTCAGTTTACAGCCTTGAGAACGATAAATCTGGGATTTTCCCCCACCCCCAGTGCTTGTTGGTGAGATCCTCTATTGGACCACTTTCAGATGGAACAGACATAAACTGCTCATCAGCTGTACACTGAACCAAGTTAGTCCATGTTGCTGACCTTGATTCTACTTCACAGCTGAATTGCATTTGTTTTATTTCTGCATTTAAGGGGTGGTAGTGTTTATGAGGAGCAGTTAACCCTCTGTGAGACCTGTCTGGTGGGATCTGGTCTCACACCGCTACTTTGGATGGCTGGTAAAACTGTAGTAGGGTCTTAATTCACCACTGAATGAGTTTCTGCAAGAATATCCCAGGTGGTACACTCAAGTGCCTGAGAAGAAATCAGAGAAAGCCAGGTTTATGGCAAGATGGTGACTCTCTTCCTAGGAAAACGGTAGCAAAACTTATATCCCCAGCTGGATCCCAGCCGGTGAAAAAGTAAGTGGAGAGTCGGTAATTGCTGTGCACAGCACTGCATCACGTCTAACGAGATGTCACCACAGCATGTGGGCATTTATTAACAGTCAGGTAAGAGATTACTGTTGTAGCAGTTAGTATCCCTACTTTCATCACAGGAAGATTTTTGCAATGTCATTTGCCAAGTTTAACAAAGCTCCAAGATTAAACAGATGAACACTAAAACATCATCTGTCAGTTGCTGGAAAAGTCAAAACTTTACTATATAAAGATGAAATTAACACAGTTTGTGGTGCTATTAACAGCAAGGAAAAATCAGATACTACCTTCAATTTTTACTAAAAAGTAGACTTTACTCCTCAGTTGAACTTTAAAATAAAAGCTGATATCACTAGCCACACTTTGCAAGGGCCTAAGGGGGAAGTTTTGCTTGCAGTCAAGGTTATCAGTAGTAGAATCCTGTTTCAAACAGAATTGAGTACTGGAGGAAAAAGAAGATAAAATTCAGAAAACCAGCACAGCTATTTACTGTATATTTTATCACATAGTGCAGTGCAAGTCTTGATGTCGAGGAAAACAAACAATTAAATTCCAGTATAGACAAACTACTAAATTCAGATGTATTCAAATTATATCAGTAGCAGAGGTATCACTGGTCAGAATATTAGAATATAAATTTCAGTCTTCCTCCCCCCACTCTCAAGCCAGATGTTTCTTTTGTAAAATGAAAGAATGTAATAATGTAGAAGGAAGTTATATTCAGGTGAAGTTACTACAGGTTTGTTTGGAATAGTTGAACTCCATGAATAATCCAAGGAAATCAAGAGTCTAATATTCAAGATATATTCTACTATTGTTACAAACTTATTTAAACACAGTATTTTTAAATACATCTTCAAATATCAAATTAACTTTTTGAAATGTCTTGTTTTCTTTAAAAATAGTGGCTCTTTGCAAGACTTTTTCCACCTATATGAACTCTCTTTTTTCCCCTACATGGTAAACACTATCAGTTTTTTTCTTTTGCTGCTTGGAGGTTCAGTTAAGAAAGTAAAATAAAGCAAGGAACAATTCATTTTACAAGGATGCAAACAATGAAGTGTCAGTCTCCAACCTCCAGTATTTAAGAGGTATTAAAGTGATGCATTAAAGCTAAGTGTTTGAGAGAGAGGGAGAAAAGGGGAAGGAGAGAGGGAGAGCAAGGGGTTGGGGGTAGGGGGTAGAATTCTAGTATTTCAATCGCCTGGTCTCAAGAGCTCATACATTTGCAAACAGAAAATTCAGAGAGCAGTCACCAGGTTTCTGGCATGCCTAGATCGTGGTGGATGCAAAAGTGGGCTGCTGAGAAGTCAGCAGCAGCCTCCTGGCTCCCTCTTCCACCTCCACACATTTCAGCATACCTGTTTCAGTGATGTTCACATTCCAGCTGTGCACTGATTCTATGTCTGCTACAATTATTTAAGATTTGATCTTGAATTGCTGTAAGCAACGTTTTCCACTGGACTGAGGCCATCATTGGGCAGCAATGAAACATTAACAGAAAGGTTAAAAATGATCCTTAGAATTTTATTTTAACTTTATTTGAGGCTGAATAAACTTCAGTGGCAAATACAAACATCACTTAGGAAGCATGTTTAAAATAAGGCACAGTAACAAATCAAGTACAGTGTCTAAAATATGAACAAGTCCAACTCAGTTGTTCCTCTCCATTAAATCCATGTTATTTCGTCTTCCTAATTAGACACTTTTATATCTTGGCATCATAGAAGGGCCCACATTTTTGTATTCCCCAGAGCTGCACAGAATCTGGATGGATAAAGCAGAGCCAATACAGCTCAAAATTAAAAACTCATGCTTCCAAAAGTGAATAGTTTGAGACCTCTGCAGGAATATAAGCTATCAGTTCTCTGAGATTTATTGTAAGCTGTCAGAAATAGTACCTCAAAGGCAAAGAAAACTTACACTTACTCCAAATCTTTATGTAAAAAACTGCTACCAAGATCTAGTAATAGATTTCTTATTGTTGTGAATGGACCAAAATTGCATTTCAGACATCCCAGCATTTTAGAATCATTAGATAAGGTAGGCAAGAGAAGAAACTGTCCTGTGAATGTCAGAAAGGTACCTAGAAATTCTACTTCCAAGCTCCTTTCAATGTTCTTCCTCTCCCCCATCCTAAGTGACATCAGATATTCCTCAGCCTCAGGCCCCCAAAACAACCTTTCTGAGAAACTGCTAAGTAGCCCAGAAACTGGCTTACCTAACTAGGACTGATTCAAGCCACCAAGGGCCTTCAGGTACAGAATTGAAACCAAATCTCCTACATGCCTACAAATGCCAAGTTCTTGGCTGTTACAATAGTTTTTTTGATCAAGCCTTTTAGAGGCTCTACATAAAGCAGAAAAACTGTAATTTAATGATTATTACACTTCTTTTGAAACATGAAGTTAACAGATGCTTCATTAAAATGTAGCTGCCCATTACCTTTGTAGGCATTACATAGTTATTTGATGTAGCAGTTGTTTCAGATAAATACCCCTAAAAATATTCCTGAGAACATAAAGATTAACTGCTCCAGTTAAACACATCCAACATGCATATCACAAGGAGGTTTCTCTGGATAGCTATAAAATGGCAGAGATTGTAAAACAGTCTTTATTCTGAGGCTGTTCACTCTGTTGGCTATACTATGAAGCACCTGGGAAGATGAAACATTACAACAGAAAAAGGTGCACAAGCCTCTAGTTACATTTCTCTGCAGATGACTGCTGGAAGGAAGAGGTTCCCACAGTGAGAGAAGCTGTTCCCTACTTGGAGAAGAACACCTTGAAATGCTCTACCAAATGAGAGAATCCAGCCTCCAACATGTCTTTGTACTGATTAGTTTCCATCCAAATTCAGTTTTCTTAGAATGATGAAGTGGGAGGAAGAGGCCAGAGCAATTTCATACAGCTAAAGTCCTGTTTTAATACTCATTGCAGTGCACCACAGCTGTATGTACTGGCACTAAGCCAACATCAACATTCAAATTCAAGAGGATTTCTCTGTAAGACAGAAGAATTCACTTTATGCAGACTCATTTCCTTCAGTTCAACGTCTACAAAAACATTGCAACTCAAGACAGATGTGGAAACATTAATACTCCATTACAATTTCTGGATAAAAGCTCTTGCATACATGCTTTATAATGCTGTCTTCCTATAAGTTATGTTGAACTATGGGAAGTGTTGTGAGAACATAGTAATACATCACCAGAAGGCACACTGGGCTCAGAGCTTTCTTATAAACCTTACAAGCACAAGATTTAACAAAGACTTCCAAAAATAACACATCAAGAAAGGTGCTAACATCGCTAAGAGATGAGAGAGACATGGGGAGAGTAAAAGCCAACAGACAACTGAAGAGTCTCAGGGTCTACTTGACTTGTTTGAGTCTAAAGTTAGACCCTTCATTAATCTGCAACTGTTTAAGGTGAGATGCAGTTATCAAACTACAGCAGACTTGCCCTTAAAGATGAAAGAGTCATTACTCACCACAGACTCACAGGATGGGTGAAGTTCCAAAGGACTACAGTGGGTCATCTGGTCCAACCTCCCTGCGCAAGTAAAGTCATCCCAGAGCACATGGCACAGAATTGCATCCAGATGGTTCTTGAACATCCCCACTGAGGGAGACTCCACAACCTCTCTGGGCAATCTATTCCAGTGCATGGTCACACACATAGTAAAGAAGTTCTTCCTTGTATTCCAGTGGAACTTCCTGTGCATCAGTTTTTGTCTAATTGCTTGGCAACATCAAGAAGAGCCTTGTTCCATCCTTTTGATGCCAACCCTTCAGATACTTACAGACATTGAAGAGTTCCCTTTTCAGTTGTCTCTCCTTAGGCTGAACAGGCTCAGCTCCCTCAGCCTTTCCTCATGAGATAAATGCTCGAGTCCCTTAATGTCTTTGCTGCACTCTGCTTGACCCTCTCCAAGAGCTCCATGTCTCTCTCTCACTGAGGAGCCCAGAACTGGACACAGCACCCCAAGCACAGCCACATTAGGGCTGTGTAGAGGGGCAGGATCACCTCCCTCCTCCTGCTGGCAATGCAGCCCAGGCTAGCATTGTCCTCCTTGGCCTCAAGGGCACACAGTTCATGGACAGATTTTTGTCCACCAGGATCCCCAGGTCTTTCTCTACAGAGCTGAAGTACAACAACATAAGAACACAGTTAATTCTAGTCTTTGAATGAAGGTTAGGATTAGGCCTATTTTGAAAAGAAAGGTTTAAAATCATGGAAGTTAGCACCTACTGCCCACCATCAGATGTTCCTTCACTGAACAGCAGAGTCACCACCATACCTACCCACTCCTCAGTTTTCTCCTGTTCTGTATGTGTCATTCATATCTGAGGGCTTGTTACTTGGCTTGGTTTCATCTGAAACTATATGTGTTGAGAAACACTGAAATTAACATTCTTAAATTTTTTTCTTCAAATGAGATAACAGCAGTACCACCTTTTAGTTATGCTTTCAGTGCTTTGGATTTAAACCCCAAAACAAAACAACCCAGGTGTTTCAGCTCTAAATAGACACTAACAGCTTTGTCAGCCAGAAAAGAATCTCAAGGGTACTTTATGCTGATTTTATTGGATTTTTCTCAATTGGCAGTAAAGTTGAGGACTTTCTGGTGTCTGAAATAGAGACTTGGCCCATTGTTTTTAAAGCTCATTGAAACAGAGAACCACAAAGGACTGTTTCCAGAGATGTTCAAATTGTTTATTTTGTATAGTTTGGAGGAAACTATTAACCTCAGTAGCATTTTTTACACTGCTGGCCACAGTGTGATCATGAACTCTGCAAATAATCAGTTATAATTGCCTTTAAAAATGTTTTGTTGTTTGAACTGCTTCCATGGTTCAACTTTTCTTTTTCTCACAGCTGCTGAAATCAATCTGAGAGTGATCTCTGGGAAAGTGCAGTTTGGATGTAACAGCTGCTGAAAGTACAATCAACCTAATGCTTTTGGTCAAGGTTACACATAGTATAGAGTGGTAAGTACAATGAAGAATCTTTTCTTCATATAGGTTTCAAGCAAGGCACTTTTAGAGGGCTAGAAAACCCAGACAAGGACTTACAGCAATTCAGGCTTCAGAATAAAAGGGGGAAGCATTGATAAACACAGAATGCATCACAATGCATCAAAACCCATGCTGATAGTTAAGCAAGAAGTTATTTGCCCAAGTAGATAGTTATTTCTAAGAGGGTTAGGGAGGATTAAGTACAAGTCGACGAAGTTCTTCTTTCACATGAGCCTGTGGTAAGTCTTGAATTTGTATTTGTAGTTTCTGATACTGGGTGGACTGAACTGTAAATTACAGTGGCAACTGTCTTAATTGTAAGAGTCTTCATGATGAGTCTTCTATGTATTTGAGAGAACGCCAAATACTACGAAAATTAGTTTCTTTTGCAGTAGGAACTCTTAAATGATAATTTTCAGTTGACACTTGCTGAGAAGAAATTACAGCAAAAGAAACAGCAAAGTCCTTTGCATTTACAGTTGAGATAAGTACTATTAAGGAATGACAGGAGATGCAGAAAACTGCTTCCTTTATATGAGCACAGAACGTTAGTACATACCATTCTTCAGACAAAAACGTTCTGTTTACCAGCTCTGGAAGGTCACCAACAGGTCATAGCATCCAATACTTGCACATGAACCAGCTTTGTACCTTCCAAAAAATTACAGTGAAGGTGCTAATACAGTTCCTTTTCAGCACAGTACATAAATCACCTGATCCAAATACATGCTGATTTCAAGTGGAGCAATTTGAACGCTAGCACCTATATACGTCCTTTTCATTTAAAAATAACATAACTGTGTTCTGTTATGATCTCTATAGCAAAACCCCACACATGTTCCTTCACATGTACAACATGCTCTGACATGCTCAGAGATGTTTTTAAAAAGCGGTTTATTTATTTCCAATTTTAAGTATTTTTATAATGAAAATGGTATCCATCATAGCTCATGCACTTTGTAAAAAATATTTCATTCCAGTAAAATAATCCAAACATTGAATGAAATGTTAGGAGTCATCATATATACCATTTTTGACATTTCTAAACCCCATAATTCAGGTACTTTCTGTTTCAAATAATTCTGTTTCCAACAGTTCCTTTTTTTATAAATCAGACTATAATTAGAGTTTGCTTAGGAACAAGGTAAAAAGATCAAGCCTTACATAAGGTAACAGTTACTTGATCCAGTTCATTTTCTTCCTCCCTCCCAGTTCTGGAAATCCTTATGCAGCTCTGCCCCCAAAATGAGGCAAGGGATGAAAAAGTGTCTCTCTTTAAGATGTACTCCATTCTCCATCCCTAAATGTATTCCCTAAATGAGAATGCTTACCCTGCACAGCTCTGTATTCGAGGATGGCTTAAGAACTGTTTTCTTCTTGGAACAGCGGTTCTGCTCCTCTAATCCATCCCTTCTTTCATCCAGGCTCCTGACCAAGACAAGCTTCTGTCACACCTGCTAGGCTCCCCCTAGCTTTAGTCTACCTTTGTTTTAGCTCCTTCTGCCTTGCCAAATTATCCAATGCATTATAATTGCTCTCAGCTTTAACAAGACTCAGAGCCTAAGAGTTTTCTAGATGATGGCTGGCTGGCAGGACAAGCACAGAACAGATGTTGAAGATGATAGAAGACAGTGAAAACCTGCAGTCTACCAGGGACACCAAATCAAAGCAAGGCCAATTTATTGTTCTGTCTTGACTAATGACAGAGGAAATCACTTTCCCCTTGAGTTCACTCCAGAGTAATTCATCAGCTTCTTGCTTTGCTAATGGGTTTATAGATATTACACAGAGCTGAATCAGCCACGGTCCCACTGTGAATCTTGATGATTACTCATGGGTTTTGAGATCAGCAACAGAAGTTTTTCTTATCTATCACTGACTTTCCCTTAATACACTGAGCTATTAATAATCATCTCATTAGGCCCCAAACCACAGTGGATTCACAGCCATTGCTGATCAGAGCAAATGAAATCAGTTCTCTTCTTTGCTTGCTGAAGGCATGTCTGACTGTAGGCAGACCTCTGAGTGCTTGAACGGGATGTATATTTCTAAGCCACATTTTATTTTCATTGATATTCAGTCAAGGCTAACACAGGAAGATTCTCAACTAAGTGGTAAAAAGAACAGAGATAGACTTTGGGAGTAGGCAGGTAACAGAATAGCCTAAATTAAGCTTCCTTAGCAGGAGTTAGTTGAACTATTCACCCTGTATTTACTATTCATCTTTACTGTTTTTACTGAAATTTTAAGAAATGAAAGCACACAAAATTAACAACTTTCAGTTAATTAAAGACAGCACATATTATGCCTAAGCAATTCAGGAAAAAATGGTTTTGGGGGTCCTCTTTCTTTCCTAATCACAGCTAATTCAGCTTACTTGGTAAAAGATGAGACTCTGTATGTCTGCATTTATTTTTTTCCTGTGACATTTCAAATAGGCACGAACAAGTGATTTGAACATTAAGTGCCTTAGCTTACTGCATCCATAGAACACATACCAGATACTCTCAACAACATTCCACCAACACACTACCTGTACATACTGTAGACATTAATGAGGTTACGAAGCCATCAACCATCTTCAGATCAGGCTACAACAGAACTTCGTGAGTGCTAAAAATGTGGATCCAGGTTTTGTATGACTTTTGTTTACAACAGACTCTAGAGACAAAATTGACACCAGCTAGTATTTGGCTGAATGTAATCCAGACTGTAAGTTATAAAAACAAACAAACAAACAAAAAACCAAACCAACAAACAAAACCCAGAAAACCAAACCAAAACAGAGTTAAGGCTTTACCTTCAACCCTGAAACCTCCCACCTACAACCAGCTGTCACACTTTTAACACTCCAAAACGGTCAGGAGACGAACCACTTAACTTCTCACATATTCCTCTTGCAAAAAAAAAAGCAAAAAAAAAAAGCAATAATCACAACGTAGCTGCCTATGAGCACAGAATAGGTAAGGTTGGAAGAGACCACACAGCTATATAGAGCTGTTAAAGAAGCCAAAGAGAAGTGTGACAACTTAGCAAATTTAGGATTTCCAGATTTACACAAAATTACTTCTTGTGAGTTCTCCTTCAAGCCTTGTGTCTCTTCTTTGTGGAGCTACTGTTCCAGGGAAATGAGGAACTATGTGCCTCTTTACCCTTGTTTAATTTACTTGCTAATAGCTCCTAATGACTTGCTAATAACCCCCACCTTGGAAGTCATTAGCACACTCATTAGAAGTAAGTAAGCTCAGTAATCATAAACATGGACCACAATACTCAAAGGAAAAACACAGCTATTTTATAGATTCATAAAGCATACAGAGACAAAATCGCAAACTGCCAACAACTGGAATATATTGAATGTTTTCACATTTGAATTGAATGAAAAAATATTTTTCTTTATTTAAAGATAAAAATCAGCTCCTACTCCCACCTATTTCTGCAACATTTTAAAAGTACANTTTTTTTTTCATTCAAACTTTGTGGTATTTTATGTATACTCTTCAAAGCATTTTTTTTCAAATGAGCTCTCAAGCCCTTAGATGTTCAAGACAGCNCAGAAAACCACTATATCTAAAAGGTTTTCCAATGTCTTTCTGCTTCTGAAAATAAAAGACATCTGATTTGAAAATGAAGACTGCCCATAGGGTAGCCTAAACAGATGCTTTTAACATATATTTTTATAGCTATTTTCCCTGGTTTTCTTTATAGATGTCATACCTTCAGAACATCTCTTACTCAGAGGTAAAAATATTTATCAGAGAAAAAAACTTGTGAGTTGAACTTGACTTAAAGTTTATTATCTGCCAACAAGTTTTGGAAAATGTTCATGATCATAATATAGAAAGCTGTCAAATTTGAAATAAATTATTTAGTTAGAAGGAAGTGGAAAGAACTGGTTGATCCAGTAAAATTAGTGAAACATTATTCTTTTTCAGTGTCTGACAGAAATATGTATTAATTTTGCAGAGTATAACATTCCTGACCTTATGAGAAAATATGGTGTCCTTGATCCTAATTAGGATTTTTTTTTTTCATTCAAACTTTGTGGTATTTTATGTATACTCTTCAAAGCATTTTTTTTCAAATGAGCTCTCAAGCCCTTAGATGTTCAAGACAGCCCAGTTTTTATCACTGTGAGTTATTGGTGTATATCCCACATTTGAATGAAGATTATGTGAGAGGATTTCTACATGTAGGGGACTTCTTCAGTGTGGCTAAGATTTCACCCTTCCAACAACTCACTTATTCATTACTGAAATCTACTACCTCCGTAACAATCATTCCATATTTTTTATCCAGCTTATTAAAAGTTAAAATACCATAAATGATACCTATAGACCATGAGCAAAACCACTGTCAATATCAGCAAGAATTGCTAAGAAAAAAGTGTGAGGAAGGAATCTTTTGTGAATTTATATATAAATTAAAATTTTCAAACTACTGAAGAAGCATCAATATTTTAGCAAATAAATCGCACTTACTGGTAAATATTTCCAAAAATCACTGCAAGGAGAAAAACATACAAAAGGTGGAAAAAATTAAGTAATTAAATTAGATTTGCTGTAAAAAATATGAGTGGTAAAAATGAGATCAAGTATTCTATACAGCAATCAACAGAACTAGCCAGGTCAGGATATCAGCTGCTAGTCACCAAAAGTCTTATGTATCTGATCTCTAAACTGAAAGAGGCAGAAGAGGTCAGCTTTGTCCAAGCAAAAATGCTTCTGGATCTGAGTAGGAGGACTTCAGAGTGTAGAGGACTAAGGGGCTTATAAATTTACATATGTGCATTAAGAGACAGCAGCTGTGGAGAGGTTCTTAAGGTTGGAGTTTGAGATTTGAAGCCTAAATGTTGCCTTAAATCTTCTTTTAGAGATGCACGGATGCTTATTTTTAATATCCCTAATTAAAATTTAAGGTTTTTATTTTCCACCCACAAAGCAGAAATACCAGTTTCTTGTGTCACTCACTCACTGTGAATGAAAATGTTAGCACTGCGAGGTGACCCAGACACAGCTGCAGCCTGACTTATGTATGTACTGAACATGAACCAATTTAACCCATAGTAGCTCCATCCTTCCAGTGTCTTCAGACACTGGACACTCACTTAATGTGTGATAATACATAAGCAATTCTCTGTGGAGTAAACATCATCACTCTGAACAGACATTTAACTCTATACAAAATACTTGAAAAAGGCTTCAAAACCCTAGAGAAATACAGTATCATTTACATTTTCTGTTGAGAAAAGCAGTGTCCTAACAAAAAAAATTCCTAAACGCTTACTTAGATATTCAAGTATATACGAAATACATATGTTTACCTATGTTCTTTGTATGTTCTGAGATTGTTCCAGTACAGATTATTTGCCCTTGCATGTGGAAGACTGGCACCAAGAAGCACACTGCAGTAGTTCTGTAAACAACAGGAGAGAGTTTGCAGCTTGGGCCTTAAGCAGACACAAGTAATAAACCAGCTGTGATTCTTGAGCTGCTGAACTGAAAACCATATATTTGCTTTTACATCAAGTAATAGTAAAAAAATCTTTATATAACATAGACGAAAATATTAACTTTTTCTTTCCTGTATCTACTTCTTCATACTAGATTTATAATGACTTATGTCTGTAGTTTTTTAGGACTCTGTAGTACCTTTGTGGTTCCCCATCCTTTCAACTGACCATAAGCAAATATATTTTCTTTGATGTGCTCATTTTCATAAACACAATGATTATTGCCTTTTATTTATGGACTACTGACCTCGAAGAAATTTTTCATAGTTTTTGTTAATTCTCTCCTCATCATTTATAAAACTACATCAGAATATTAGTAATAGAATCTAATTACTACTTATGCTGCTACCAGTTTGGGTTTTTTTCCTCACTTTAAATGTAATTGCAAAATTAATATCCATTAGTTTGTTCTGAGTGACCTCACAACAGCCTCAGAAATACTTTCAACTTGGGGGACACAGAGCCATGCGTGTGTCAACTTGCATAATGCTGAATGTATAGGACACAGGTATGGGAATGCAAGAAGCCCTATTGTTCCATGCACTGAAATTGCTCCCAGAGCCTCCATTGAGGTTCCTATGCAGTTGTTGTTGCACTTCCATTGCTGATGCTGGGTCCAGTATCACTATATTCTACTTCATGTGAGTCATTCTGCAGCACTTAGTTATCACTTCATAATTGTGTGTGATAGCAAAGGGACACAGCATTATATTTGTTCAAATTCAAAGACCCACATACTCATAGCTTACTGAGAACATAGCCCTTACTGAGTGTGATTAGATGATCAGTGACAACACAACCACAGGATATCCAGTATCATCCCTTGATCTTTGGACTGGGGTACTGCGTGGGTTCTGCAAGTTTATTTCATAAAAGGCACATGATAAAATGTGATTGTAAGTTTTAAGTAAGTTTTTCACTCCTAACACTTTCAGTGACCATGTGGATCTTTGTGATCCATGGATCTTTGTGAGTTAGCCAATGGCAATTAAACAATTGTTTATGTGAGGTATAATGGACACATCTCTGCTAGGATACTATACACACAGTATAAAAGGTCCAAATCTGTCAACTGAAAGTAAAGGTGCTCCAATTTCATGCTGTATAACAAATGAACAGCCTAACAGTTTGATTTCCCCTATCAATATGCCATTATTAAATGATAAACTAAACTGACATAGTTTAATAAAAGCATAAACTAGAACTAACTACATACAATAGAATTGTATATTAAGGGGTATTTATTTATTCATTTTGAAGAAATATTCTGCCCTATAATCAGTGTTATTTTCTAATGCTATAGGAAATTGCTCCCAAATAAGCTTTTCATTTGCAGATTTGTCTGGTGTAATAGACGTGTACAACCTTTTTATCTGTCACTATACGGACCAATACATACGCAGTAATAAGAAAATTGCTTTGTATCTCAGATTAAGTTTTTTATAGAAAGATAGGAAAAGCATGCAGAAGAAACCAAGTGAAGTCTTTGAAATGAAGCAGTGAATGCTGTCAGCAAACTGTTGTGTGTGTGACAAAGAGGCTGAACTGGAAATGTAATTGAAACTCATAAAAACTTCTAACTGCTCATGAAACTCCTCAGCAGATTTCTCCCAGTGACACAAATGAAACACAGTAAGAGGCAAATATAAAACTTAGGACATAACTGGACCATCCCAGTGTGTTCACGAATCGCAACCCAGACTCTTAGGTAACCCCTCTGTAATCCTTGGTATTTCACAGCTTTGAGGTAGTCAAGTGTCTTCCAGGCTTTCTCAAAAATGCTGAGCCTACTTCAGAGTATGTTAAGAGACACCAAGTAATCAATATACCCAATTCCCATTCTTGAGTATATTCAAAAGCTGTCTGGACATTGTCCTGGCAGACTGCTGGTTGTGACTTAGCTTCAGCACAGGGTTGGACCAGCTGACCTTCAGAGGTCCCTTACAAGCTCAACCATTCTGTGATTCTGTGAATAATTTTCTAGAGAAATTTTAAAGTTCAAGCTGAACTGATGTACTTTTGTGAGCTCTACAAAGCAGATAATATTTTCATATTCACAGAGGCAAGAATAAAAGCACTTAAATGAATATCTCACTGAAGATATGTAGCTGTTTCATTAAGGCCCTAACTTTTATTTAAATTGTCAAGTAAAGCCATCTAATTCTGACCTTCAAGTGTCAACTAACTTAATCTATGCCAATGAGTAAGTTGTGGTAATGAATGCCCTTTCCACTAGCAGTTGTACCTCACCTAGTTTGCATGGATATAGCTTTAGTTTCCAATCTGCTATTTGCAACATCTGCTAAACTACAAACCTCCAAAATCTTTTCCCTGAAGGTAAATGTAGACCACAGTCTGAAACACAGCTGACTACAGTGGAATGATTTCACTGCAGCTGAAATCATTAGTTGTTCCTGGTCTCCAGAAATGTAAAACAGGATAGCAATTGCTACAAAGCATAAAAAGCAAATAAAAATATTACATTTTGTACTGTTTCAGATCTTCTTGGGATCATTACATGTGTGCCAACTGTAATTTTTAAATCTTATGTCATTAACTTTGAGCCTTAGACCATTTGGAAAGGATGTCTGATTTTACGGTATCAGTAAAAATAATATATGATGATCTCATCTTCAAAAATTTAACAGACAGTTTTCTCTGTTAAAACAAAATTCAGAAATATTTCAGTGGAATGTGGACACTGAAGTTTTTTCAGACTCAGAACTAGAAGTCAATAGTTCAGAGATGGTAACTGTATGACTTTCAGGGGAAGAAAAATTACTCTGGGAAGAAAAGGTAGGTTTGAGAGGAAATCAGGTACCTGATAAAGTTAAATGCCAAAGGATTAAAGTAAAACCCCTAAAACTGAACAGTTAGTTTCTCCTCTGTTTCCTAGATACCATGTTTCATCTAGCTGTAGAGCACGCACTTTGCCTCCTCGAGTTCCCCCCTCCAGTTACTCCACTCTGAACAGCACACTCATTCCAAGCAGCAAGTCTCCCACGTGGGCTGTATGGTATGTGCCATGTGCTGACAGGCCATGAGATTTTGTAGGCATCATCATCAACAGTGCCATTAATTATGATCAAACCTGGATATGGAAAACAGCTGTCAGAAGCTTGTTGTGATTATTACTGTTGTGTTATGCTCTCAGACCTAGATAAAAATACTGTCCACTGTCTTTTTGCCAACCTTCTAGTTTAGCTGCTTTGCTGGCCCCTGTTGCTGTTTTATCCTTGTAGTGTTGACTTTTTTTTTAACTGAGAGACAAGACAACGAGACGATGATTAAAGAAAATAAAATCCCTCTGCTTCTCACACTACATGTATTCCTATTATGGACTATAAATAGCCATTCAGCTTCACACATCTGTTAGAAGTGAAGGTTCACATTGCACAGTGGAGCATATCACACCAGATCATCTTCCACAAGCCTTGTAGATTAATTGTCAAGTTGATTTCTTCTGGGAAGCTCTCTGTCTTTAGTTTCACTTTATCTGTAAGTGATCTGTATTTTAGTTGAACAGATAAGCATTCAAACTCTCTCACCTGGAAGATTTTGAATCAATTCTACATGTATTTTTTTATACTTAGGGAAATTTAACATTACAAATAAATCGTTGTCCTTGGTGCAATATCTCAGTTCATCTGAGAGCTTTTCATGTTTGTCCTAGTTCAGCAAGCTGGGATCAGTTTATCACTGTGTGGGTGTGACCAAAGCTGTGTATTCTAAAACCCTCTATATAATTTCTCATGAACTGTTAACAATGGACCATTTGCAGCAGCTGCCCAGAGCACACCTGACCCCTCAGGATATAAGCTGGGTGTTAAAGAAGCCTGTGAGATAAGAGCTGTGATAACTCCCCTCCAGGAAGTTGTTAGCACCTTCACACCCAGCCTGAGGGGGCGTGTCTGCTAATGGGCCATCAATGATTCCAAAATACCCCATGACTCACAGAGTCACATCACCCATTGTGGAGCTTCCCGCCCTGGAGGAAGTACTGGGTGTTCCCACCTGAACCTGAGGGTATATAATCTCAGAGTTTTTTGGGACTGGGGAACCACTTGTCAGATCCTGAGGAGGACCAGAACCTTGACAGGAAGAGAAGACTACCACTCTTCACTAGACTGCAACCGTCATCTGCAACAACAGGTTTGTTCACTTCTTTTTAATTTGGGCTCAGGGGAACCATGTGAGTCTCAGCACATGGACTAACAAACTCCTCTGTGTTTGTGCCCCAGGGTGCTGGGTCATACTTCTGGGGTTTGTGGGTTAAAATCAATTCCTCTTTGTGCCACTGCATTTATGGTAATATTGTTATTAAATTGTAACTCTGACTTATAATCTCTTTTGTGTTGGGTTTGTTTCTCCTCCTGGTTTACCTTTAAACCAGCACAATGTTAAAGATAAAGAATGCATCAACATGACATCTGTAATTGTGAACTGACAATTTCTTTAAAATGCAAAAAAAGCTAGAAGAGATACATAACATTAGTAGCTTATTAAGTGGCACTGGCCTAATGTGGCTACTGTAATTGTCAATTTCTAACATAGCTATGGTTTGTTATTTTCATTTATCTTGACAGAAACTATAATTCATTTAACAAAAGGTTATCAACTTTTTAAAATCGATAGTTTAAAAGAATCAGTAGAGCTCTCAAGAGAATGTCTAGGACAGGATCACTATTCCTTACAGAAGAAAAATGTGGCTGTTATAATTGAGGAAGGTGTCTCTTTTTATCTATACTATTGCATATGTACAAGTTAACACCTAACACCTCAATCTGGTGTACATTAAACAGCTTTCTGATACTCTTTCAGATACTCCTTCAGCTATTCATTTTCATTTCAGGGTCTAAATTTTGCTTTCTTTAAGATCAATAATGACACTTCCCTTAATACCTCTTTGGTCAGAAATTCCACCTGAGTTGTATGAACTCAGGCAAAATAAAAACTGTTGAAGGAGCAACAATCACAGATTTTATTGAGTTAAACCTACTGCAGACATTGAGTCATGTATCTCAAATGAGAAACATTAATAGTCAATGACTAAAGCAGATTTAGAGCAAGTGCTCATGATAAGTCTTTCATATAACAGATAAAATACCAAATATTAAGCAAATATTCAGGACTTGTGAAGGAAGGAAATAGACTCATATTTCTTGTTGCCAGGCTATCAGCTCTGAAATAATTCAAAGCGACTGGTTTCCAGGATTCTTACATTTCTTCCCAAAACTTTTTAAGAGCCAGCTATTAGTAAGGAGTGTGAAACATTAGTATCTTAAGTTTAAATCTGTTTCCATTTGTGGCAGGGTTTTTCCAGGTCATCATCATATGTTAAAAATCATGCTTCTTTTTACATGAGAGGAACACTCTGAGAATAAAAAAAATATTTTTGCAAATAAAGGGGGTGAGGAGGAGAGATGTCCTTCTCCTACCCCAGCACCCCTGAAAATGTTAGCTAGTTCTCCTTTCCTCCCTCTGGTGGAACTCAGCTGAGTATCCAGGTGATGCTTTTCCATTCACGTGGAGTCCAGGGATGCTTCCCAACACACTGAGTCATTCTTGTACTTCCTATTTTGCACGTTGTGGTTTGGGTTAATTTGCATAAACCACTTCCATTTTCAGGA
Organism: Sakesphorus luctuosus; assembly: GCA_013396695.1. Lineage (NCBI taxonomy): Eukaryota > Metazoa > Chordata > Aves > Passeriformes > Thamnophilidae > Sakesphorus > Sakesphorus luctuosus. The sequence goes on along the minus strand of VWZD01001639.1, from coordinate 428,404 downwards.
CACATTTATAAAGTCATTTATGCAGCTGACAACTACATTTCAGTGGAAGATTCAGAGGTACCTTCTGCTCTCCTGCTAATTGAGGTTAGAAAGGCATTACAGATGTAAAAGTAATATTGATATCCTGCAACTCAGTAAAAACCTGCTAATAATTCAGCTGTGGAAAGAAAATAATCTTTTCATATTCATTAAATGTAATTTACAATCCCTGTTAGTATTCCATGAAATGAAATCTTAACTATTAGTGCAATACCATCTCCCAATAAGAGGTTTAATTGTTTTGCTGATGGTTCACAGTGTATGGAAACATTTTTATTTGATTGCAAGTTAATATTGTCCAGAGTTTTAGGAAAAATAAGCTCCTAAAAGAGTGAAGACAAAGAACTGGACTTCTTTTCTGGTAGTTTTGGCTTTAGTTTTAGCTGAGCCTAGATTAAGCCTTAAATTTAGTAGGCCCAGATAGTGTTACATAGATTAGAGGGAAAAGGTTATCACCTGACTTAAGCAACCACAGAGTTATTTCATATCATCTCACATCAAAACAGGTATAGAAGCGAGTGCGGGAGGTGCCTGGGGCTCTTCCCTCCATGGCTGCTTGACTGGGCAGGATGTGTGTGTTGTTCTGGGCAGCCACTGCCACTCACCACTACTCCATCGCTGCTTTTTGTTCAGGAAAGTAAACATCTTATTGTTGGTTTTTCTCCTCTCTTGCTGAGTATTTCTTGGGAGGAGTCTTTTGGGGTGTTTTTGTGGGTCTGGGTGGTGAAATTTGTATTATTGGGTGGGTGACTTGGTGTGTTGACTCGGGGGCCATTTTGACGCTGTGGTTGGCACTTGGCACTTTGCCAGCTCAGCCCACTACAAAAGCCTTGGCTGGAATCTATTTCTATTGAATTTCTCATAGGACATTCCTGAAAACCAGTTTTGTACAATGCAGTAAACTGAAGAACTGAAAGATAAGATATAACAACTCAGCTAATTAACATCTTGGCAAAAGTGACCCACAAAGGAATACACTCTCATATTCAGCTGCCTACGATATTCACATCCCTTGTGCCATATGTGAGTGTCCAGCAAGTATTCATCATCTTTGGAGAATTCTGCCAGGCAGGGCCAGTTGAATATCTAATCTCCCTTAAGATATCTTGTATACACCATAACGTCCTTGCTTTTGACTGCCTTCAGTCTCTGAATCCATTTGAACACAAGCACTAGCTAATTGCTATCAAATTTGAAAAGGCTTATGGTGTTAATAATGCCAAATTCCCACAAGTGCACAGAAAATAAGACCAGTGGAAAACTCCCTAATAACACACCAGTGGAGGAAAAGCTGTTTAGCAAGTTCTTAAGCCTTTTAGGTTATAGAGAAAAACCAGAAGAGAAAGATTGCATTGCCTTCATTGCTCTCAGGAAAGCTTGGAGCTGGCTACGCCTCAGGCAGCTCTCAAGGCCCCTACCTTGCCCCTTCCTTCTATCTCTACTTCTTGTTTCCCTCAGGATCAGCACCAAGGTTGCTGTCTGACTTCACCAAAAGCAGGGGCAGCAGGTGCACTCATTCCAGCACCCTGCTTTGTCACAGGCACCCAAGCAGCAGCAGCAGCAGGAGGAGGTGTGAATCCTCCAGACAGATGCTGGAGCTCAGCCTGAGACAGCAGACTTCTGTCTTCAGTTCTCCTCCTGGAGAAACACCTGTACCTGTGGGCACATCAAGGTGCAGGGATCCTTCTCAGTTCTACTGGCTGCTTTCCTCTCCCCCAGCAGCACCATAAGGGAGAGATGAATTTCCCCTCTGTGATGGTCACCAGGTGAGGGGTGAAGGGAAAGTCAGGAGAATGCTTTGACAAAATCAACTGATGGTATACAATACAGGAAATCTGCCTATTTTTAAGTGTGTTTGTCTAAATTTTTATAAGTTTTTATTATGAATCTGTTAAAGGGTGATAGGTATCAAATATTTCTTCATAATTCCTGAAATGGACTTTTTCTCCATAAATGACACAATTCCTAGATTAGATTCTCATTATCAGCAGTGCAAGTGCACACACAGATCTTGAATTTAGTTCAGAATAAAACATGACCTTGAATAGCCTCTCATAAAAGCTCTTGGTATATAGCTGTTTGGTGGTATGGGTGAACATGATTTTGCAAACTTGTCTACATATTCCATATTGTTTTCATAAAACTGGAAATTCCAGTGCAGCATCATCAAAATATTTAAGCTTCTTGTACCAAAATGCTTTTCTACTCTATTCTAAAGACATACATATATCAATCTATTTTTATATTATATTAATATATTTTCATTAAGTTTGTATTCCTACTAATTTTTCATTTAAATTGCTTCCTTGTTGCTAAAATATAGCCTAAATGTAATGCTCACAGTAACATAATAGATGTCATAAGTTATAAAGCATCTGGGAGAGGTGTTGCGCCTTTGTGTACAACTTACAAAATGGACCATATCATCTGACTCTATAATAATGCAAAAAATGATCCTTCCTCTCCCACTGGCTCTGAGGGAGGCATCATGTCTCCCTATATAATCTACATGATGGATCAGGTCATTTGACTCTACTGTAATGCAAACAGCGGACATTCTTCTTCCACGGACTTTGAATAATACTTTTCTTTCCTAAGCCACATTTCAAAGCATTAGAGTATATTAGTAAAAATTATTAAATAAGCCTCTTAACATCCTTGGCAAGAAATTAACATTTTAGTGACAGGGAAAAGAAAACAGATGTTACAGATTTGGCTACGTCCCAGAATTTATTATGCAAGTTTGGAATACAATTATTCTCCCTCTCCATTCTGCTTTCTGAGCCGGTATCTGCACTATGTGCTGCAGGAGAGATGAGGAAATACTGCCTTTTTTCCAGGCAGCAGTATATGAGCCCACACTGAATTTCAGTTCTCACGTGCTACAATGTTAGGAGGCACAAACCTAGAGTCAGACCTGCTCTCCTGTCAGGCCACCAAGATTTTTCTCTGAAACTTGGCACAGTATATTTAATGTTTCCTATGATTCGTAAAGACCATGAATCAGATCCCAGAGTGGTAGATCCAGTGCCATGTGCACAAGCATGTTGAACTCGCACACACACTGCACATGCTGGATATGTTATACTTATGTCGAATTAACTGCACACCTGCAGTGGCTCCAGTACCTCTCCAGTCCAAGATTTGGCACAGGATGAGCAGACTGTATATGCCAAGCAAATGTCAGGCACAAAAGCCAGGTGTCTCAGACCTGCGTTGTTTGCTGTCTGGTTTTGCTGTCCTTTCCAGACTTTTTTCTGTTATTAATTTCTTAAGAACTGTAGTCTCTGGAAAAAGCCTGAAGCAATTTGTACAATGTGTTTGGGCAATGTTCTCAGGCACATGGTGTGATTCTTGGGGCTGTCCTGTGCAGGGCCAGGAGTCGGATTCAATTATTCTTGTGGGACCCTTCCAACTCAGGATAGTCTATTCAGGATATTCTACAGTCAGTCACATTGTAGCTGTTCATGGTTTGTCAAGATACAGAAAACTGAATTTGGTAAAACAGAATCATATGTCTGGAATCACTCCTTTCTTTGGTCAGTGGTGATCTGTGAAAGAGGAATGTGGTCTAAAGCTTGTACTGCTGATACTGTTCAGCAGGGAACCATCAAAGGAACTTTTGAAACCAGATCCATGACCATACATCCATCCTGTCAGGAAACAGAGATGCTGACTTGGGCAGTGGGAGAATGCTTAATTTGGTAATCACCAAAGCACAGCTTTTATATATATACACAATATATAATTTAAAAGTCAGTCAGATTGAATAACAATTTTTATTTTTAATAAATCAAGTTATCCTAGTTATCTTGTTAAAAGATACCTTTATGAATGAAGATTCATGAATATGAATTCTTATATGCTCTCTACATTATGTATATGGACTATATCAGCATTGCTGTAGTAAGCTAACACTTGCATTTTAACTTTGAGTTTCTAACTGAAGTATAAGTAATTAGCATATGGATTCAACTCTGAAGCATCACTCTGAGTAGAGTTTGCTTGTGTATAGTGTCCTCTCCATTCTTCATGAACCCTTCTGGGAAAAAATACTCTCCAGAAACTATCAACTTGACCCTTTCTTCTCATTCGCAGTTTCAGGGAAGAGATTTGGATAAGAAAGTTCAGTTAACTAATTGTATTTCCTGAGTAAAAGGATTCAAAAATACCAACCCATCTTTACTCTGCTATGTAGAACTAGAGGTGGCAATTATTCAAGAAGATGATGGTCATCTGAGCAGCAGGGATATAAAATGGTGCTGTCTAGGATGGATAAAATAAATAAGGCCTCCTTAGCAAAGCATCAAAAGAAAGCAAAAAGTGTCTCAAGCCAAACAGCAGGCTATGGAGTTCCATCAGGCCATAACCAGGACTCAGAGGTAAAAGACATAAGAGCGGTCTGTCAGGCTTTGAGCTGTAAGCCAGAACTCAATCCAAAACAAAGCACTAGCTGGTGGACCTTGAACCAAGAGGCAGCCTACCACTGGATATGGGCTGGTGGACTTTGAGCTGTCCACAACAGCATATGAGTTGAACTGGGATTAAATGGGGTAAAAATATTTTTATGTAGGCAATTCTTCAGACCTTTTACCAAACACGATCCCTAAAGGGACAGAGGATTGTAGTTATTGTTCAGTTATAAGTTTCTCTACTTTGACTGGTGAAAGCCTTTCCTATATCTCGAAGGTCAAAATAAACAGAACACAAATCATCAAATTACTATTAAATTGCATCTTTTGAAGCACTGGGACTGTATGCTTCATTCATCCCATTCATTTGTTCTACTGAAATGAAAAATTACTTTTACTTCCACTTTTTATTTTAGACTTATTAGTTCTCCTCTTTAGACATTACAGTTATTAATGCTCAGGCTGCTGAAATGGCTCTGAATTCTTATCATTCATTCAGCTGACATTATTACCCAGTCAAAGCTGACATCAGAAATGGTACCTTAATATTGGAGAAAGAAATCGTGCCTGGAATTATTCATAGATTACACAGCATACACTACTTGGAAGACAAAGAATCAGCAGAGGTGATTTTTTTAATAAGAATTTATAGCCTGATCCAAAGTCAATACAAAAATTCTCCATGACTTCAGTAAATTTTGATTCTAGCTCTATGTAATGAAATTTAAGGGGGAGACCAGCAGTTGTGTCCACAACCTTCATTCCCTATTTTGATGTAATTTAACAGCACTGATAAAAATTTATAAAAATACAGCAGAGATTTCTGGGTGTGTTCCCCGAATTAAACAGGAGATGGAGCAGCTTATGATAGTAAAAAGTAACTAAAGGAAAGAATAAGCAGAATTGCAGTATTTTGCAATAATATTATATTGTACTGCAATTATATTGTCTGTGAGCTAATATAAAGGTCAATACTTCCCAAACATAACTTACATCAAAGTGAGAAGAAGAATGCTTTCACTGTTAACAAATTTTAAATGTGTTGTAAAGGTGAGAGACTGTACTTTCTCACTAGATACTTTGTACAGATGCAACTACAGATACTGTTTCTCTTTCTCCCAGATGGTCCTTCGCTGCTGATGTGTGTCTGACAAACCAAGCTTTCTGAAGTCTTCCTGAGGATGACCTCTACTGTGACTGTAAAATGGAGATGATACTGAAATCACGAAAAAGAAAATGCGGAATATGTTAAAGCCATAGTTTTATACAAATACACATTGGAAATTTTGTTCTAAGAATATTTACTGAGTTGTAAAATCTTATGATGAGTTTACATGATTTTTTAACCTGTAATCATACACATATGCAAAGCTATGAGATGGGAAGTCTTTGCAGCTACAAAGTGTTAATAATCCTTTGAACCTGTGTATGGAAAAGCCTAGGATGACTATGCAGGGATTAATATGGTTACATATGCTCAAGAAAGCTCTGATTCCCAGCATCATGGTTTTGTCAAAGATAACAGGAATTCCCAGAATCTTGTCCAGGTAAATATCTTCTTGGTTATCTCCTAAAAACAATAAAAGGCTATTTTTGGCAGATGCTTGGCAACAGTTTTATCAAAAGAACATTATAAAAGAAAATAATGTATTTGGAATACACAATGAGATGAGAAGACTCTAAAACCTATTCCAGAAAGAAGTTTCCATCTATGATGGGAATGCAGTAAGACCAGAAACAGCCATGGTTCTCTTTGACAGTATTTAATACAGTCTTGGATCCTCATGATGGGTGAAACTGGCAGGTCTGTCAGTAGTTGCAGTGATTTACATACAGACATATCATTAAAGAACCTGAATGATGATTGGACACTGTACTCCTCTGGTGATTTGCGTGGTTAATTCTTTGCTTGACAGTCTGGGTGGCAATGAGCAGTGGCTGGGATCAGCCTCCTTCAGGGATTTTAAGTCTTACAGAAGGTGTGGCTTTAAACAGCATCTGGTATTCTTGACAGCACTGTTTGGAGAACACAACCGGGAAGAACGTGACTATCCACTATTGGTTTTGTCAGCTTAAGAATATCGGAGCAAACTCATGAGCGATCTGAGTTTGTTGGAATAGGAGCATTTTGAGGGCTCTCATTTGCTAAATAGCATTAGAACAAAACAGGATATTAAGTGACGAGGATATCGATGAAAGATTCTGACATCACACTTTTTTGAAGATACTGAATCTTAATTAAAAATAGTCTGCTATCTAGTTCTACTTCTATGTGAGTAATGTTTTAGTTTTATTTAGAAATGTCTTGTCAGCTGTTACTTAATTGCACAATGGATCAAGATTTAATTAGCAAGTGGGTTTTTTAATAATTGAAGTTTACTACTTAACAAAACAGTGATTGAAATATTTTTTACTGACATATCATACAACATCAGCTTTTCAACTTGCTAATGATGCCAGAGACTACTTAGGCTGTTTTCACAATCATTTGTTGGAAGTAGGAAGTTAATCATCAAGACTGTAAATGTGTTTAGCAAACATGTAAGAATACTGACATTCTGGTTACTTATTTAATAATTTGATGAAAATCATGTCATTATTAGGATCATCTTAATAAGATTCATGGGCTTGCAGATGTATATTGGAAGACTGATTATATAGAACCTTTTTTAGAGAGCTTCCTGGCTGTTTTGGTTTTTTTCCTTTTTATTCCTTTTTCAATGGAGTCATGGAGTAATCTACTAATAAAATATATGGTCTGTTTGCTCTGTAAATGTATTCACCTGGTTTAACTAGAAAAAGTAAAGAGAACCAAAAAATGGTAGCAGTGGTAGGATGCCCCTTTTTTTTTAAGATGTATTTAAAAAAAAAAACAACAACAAAAAACTAGAAGTAATTGTTCATTAATAGTTTGGGAAAATGAGACTGACATACACATTGACTCAGCAGGGTGTCTGACAGTGACGTGCCTATGGTAGGCTGCTATTAAAAGATTATAAGAGCATTGACAACACAGGTAAGCTGCAGGCTGCATACATCTTTATTTTTTTAACATGTTTTTTCTTCCTGTGTGTTGTCACGGTTAAACAAAACATTGACGAGTCAGTCATTTGAAACCACTTGCTTCCTCCTGGCAGGAAGAACCGCAGATGCTACGGAACATCTGCAGCCACACCTGCGCTATGCACAGCTGGTTTACAAAAGCAGGGAGTTCAGGGCATGGCCTCCATGTGGGGAGCTGCCAGGGAATAGTCCAGAAAGCCAACAGGATTATAGTTCATCACCTCAACAGAAAAATTGCACTAATGTCACAGGCTTATACTGTGAAATTATTTATATGAATACAAACCAATCAATGGAAATAGAGCATAAACATAGTGAATATTAATCACAGAATCACAAAATCACAGAATATGCTGAGTTGGAAGGAACTACCAAGGATCATCAGGTCCAATCCTTAGCCCTGCACAGGATCATCCTCAAGAGTCACACCATGTGCCCAGGAGCACTGTCCAAATGCTTCTTGAACTCTATCAGGCTTGGTGCTGTGACCACTTCTGGAAGGAGCCTCTTCCAGTGGCCAGCCACCCTCTGGGTGAAAACTTTTTTCTACTATCAAACCTAAACCTCTCTTAACACAACTTCAGGCCATTCCCTGGGGTTCTGTCTCCAGTCACCACAGAGAAGAGCTCAGTGCCTGCCCCTCCTCTTCGCCTCACAGGGACATTCTAGACTGAGATGAGGTCTCCCCTCAGTTTCATCTTCTCCAGGCTGAACAGACTAACTCACCACAGCACTCCTCATACAGCTCCTCCTCAGGCCCTTCACCATCTTCATTGCCCTCCTTTTGACACTCTCTAAGAGCTTAGTGTTTTTCTTCTCTTGTGGTGCCCAAAACTGCACACAATATCCAAGGTGAGGCCACCCCAGTGCAAAGCAGAGTAGGACAATCCCCTCCCTCGACTGGCTGGTGATGCTTTGCCTGATGACCCCCAGGACACAACTGGCCCTCCTGGCTGCCAGGGCACTGCTGACTTGTATTCAACTTGCCATCAACCAGGACCCCCAGGTCCCTTTCCATAGCTCTGCTTTCCAGTCTCTCATTCCCCAGTCTGTCTGTACATCTGGGGTTGCTCCATCCCAGGTGCAGAATCTGGCACTTTCCCTTGTTGAACTTCATGTGGTTGGTAATTGTCCAGTCCTCCAGTTTGTTGAGGTTTCTCTACAGGGCTTCCCTGCCTTTGAAGGAGACAACAGTTTGTCCAAGTTTTGTGTCATCTGCAAACCTGATTAATATCCCTTCCAGTCCTGTGTGCAAGTCATTCATGAAGATGTTGAGGAGCAAAGGGCCCAAGATGGAGCCCTATGGGATCCCACTACTCACAGGTCACCTGTCTGATGTCACCCCAGTCACTATTACCCTCTGTGCTTGACCTGTGAGCCAATTGCTCACCCACCACATGGTGTATTTATCCAGGTTTGTGCTGGACATTTTGTCGAGAAGAGTCCTGTGAGAGATAGTATCAAAAACTTTATTGAAATCCAAAAGGATTACATCAACTGGCTTCCCTTGATCAGCTAGGTGGGTTACCTTGCCATAAAAGGACATCAGGTTTGATAAGCAGGACTTTCCTCTCATGAAGCCATGTTGGCTGTGACTGATTACATTGTTGTCTTTCAGGTGTTTTTCAATACTTTCCAGAATAATCTTCCCCATAACTTTAGACTGACAGGCCTGTGAGACTGACAGGCCTGTAGTTTCTGGGGTCCTCCTTCTTGTTCTTCTTGAAAATTGGGATATGACACCCAGTTATGTGTATGAGTAGCCTTTGCTGTGAGGTGGAATTGTGATTGGATTATTGTAGCACCAGGAGATCTATAAAATTAACTTTCCTATGAGGTACTTTCAGTGTATGAAAAACCAATAAAATTAATACAATTAAAATGGATTTGAAACATTAATCATGTCAGTATCTTTTCCACCTTTGCTGTAAAAAGCTATAGAATTAAATGTGATATTTATAAATTGCATATAGACTCAAGATGTTATTTCACAACACCATAAGGAGATTATATATCTAAACACTGTGAGTTGTGAACACCTTACGGGGGGCTAATTGGGATTTTATTTTACAGAAAATGTAAATAAAAAATAAGCCCCTTTAACAATAAATTATAATTCGTATTACATGCATTATCATTCATATAAGTCTTAGTGGGGAGATGTACATTTTACCTAGTTATAAACCCATACTCACTGAAAAATGGAAGATGAGTCATGTAGGGAAAAAAAAAGAAAGGTGACATAGAATATGCAAATACTGTAGAGACAAATCTTTTCATATAGCAATGCCACTAAATGAAATAATTTTTTGGATGGTGTATGAAAACAAAAATGTGAATACAATTTATACCTAACAATGACAGACTCAGACCAGCTGTTACTAAAGGGCATTTTTCTTCTGCCTCCTTGAGCCTCAGTTTTACTCTCTAGTTATTTAATTATAGCATAGACTGTCATACTAGTCCTTTTTCAAAAATTGTCATGATGAGGATATTGCTCCTAACAGAGCCCTAGTTCAAATCTGAAGCGCTCAGGAGGGAGGTTTTCTCAGAATCTGTTCATTTTCTGTAGATTTGGCAACATCTAAATGTTGCTGTTCTAAGCATATAATGTCTTAAGAAACCTCTTTGCCTTGATAAGTTAAGAAAAGGGGCCATCTGTGAACTTCAGATGGTTTTATCTCAAAGAGCATCTTTAATCTGGTGATAGCACTTTTCCCTTGTTTGAAACAACTGCTGCATTTCCCTGAACTGATGTAAATCAAGTCTCAGGTTGTCAATGATGGCAGCTTGTAAACTCCTGTAAGAAATGCTGAGTTCCAGATGAAATCTCCTGGAGATGAGCTTCACACCAAGCACTGCAGTTCATTTCTTCTCCTTGGCCTTGTCTTCTGTTTTGGATGTGTAACTAATGCCATAGTTGAAATTTTGGATAAAAAGTGCTTAAATTATCAAATATTAAACAAACTAGAGGGCCATTTTCTACATTAACTAACTCTTCTTTTTGTAATGTTGTTTGAGACCAAGGCATCCAGATGTGACTGAGAAGTATATAAAATAGCAGCTTCTCAACGTCTGTCCAAAAGTTGAGAAGAGACAAGACTAACATCTCAGTTGCACTGTGATAAGTGGAGATAAAAGAAATGCTGCAATTATTTGTGGGTTTGTGCACTACAAAACAGATACATGGTGTTTCTTGTGGCAATTATACAGGACATCAACAGGAGGCCATAGGCCTTCTTATTGACCAGAATTATTGTATTCTTCCTTCTACAACTCTATCACCTGGATGAAGATTCCTGGTATTCTGCAAGCTCATTAAAGTAGAAGCTTTGGTCTGTGTTTATTGACATTGTACAAATACAATTGGGTCTTGGACCAATACTGAGCATCCCAGTTCCTACCACAACACAAATACAAAAGCAACTAAAGGTATGGGAACATGTTGTAACTGGAAAAGCCAGTGCATGTTCCCAAGACCAGTGGTCACTACACCTGAAATGGGAAACTCTGACTGGGCTCTGTGATGTCGTTTGCTTCACACTGGAGTCCTGAAAAATCCTTCTGGCATGACTCTGGGAAATAAACTCAATCCACTGCCACAGGGAGTGAGTCGCATCTTCCTTGAATGCAAGTAAAACTCATGTCTGCTAAAGCAGTTCAAGAGGTTAAAGAATGAAGGGGAAATTATCGTTGCAAATGAAATTTGAATCATTCAGACAACTGATGATCCCGTAATAAAATCTTTCCAGTCGGAGTTGCTGTATGCTGCAATACCATGGTTGTTACTTCTAATTACACAGCGCGGGAGGTGGGTGAAAAGTGTGGGAAAGCCGCACGTGCGCCGAGTTCGGCTGTCCTGGCACCTGGGGCAGTGCCCGGCGGGACTACAGCTCCCAGCAGCCCCCACGCGGCCCGGCGCGTACCCGGCGTGCCGCGCGCGGGCCGCTGTCGTGGCGCTGGCGGTGAATGAGCGGCGGCCCTGCAGAGATCCCGGACTGCGCCGCCGCCTCCTCCTCTTCATCTGCCTCCTCCTCTTTGTCNGGGCTGGGGCAGGAGAGGTGTGAGAGGGACTGAGCCCCTGGGTGCAGGGTTGCAGCGGAGCTCGGGAGCTTTTGGGGGGAAACGCTGTCACCGTCGTCTCTGCCTCTCTAGCTCAGCTGGATTTACGGAGCATCGCCAGGGTTTGTATTTATCATACAATGATTTGGTCTGGTAGGCACCTTAAAGATCATCCCGTTCCAACCGCTATGCCACGGGCAGAGANCGGGAGGTGGGTGAAAAGTGTGGGAAAGCCGCACGTGCGCCGAGTTCGGCTGTCCTGGCACCTGGGGCAGTGCCCGGCGGGACTACAGCTCCCAGCAGCCCCCACGCGGCCCGGCGCGTACCCGGCGTGCCGCGCGCGGGCCGCTGTCGTGGCGCTGGCGGTGAATGAGCGGCGGCCCTGCAGAGATCCCGGACTGCGCCGCCGCCTCCTCCTCTTCATCTGCCTCCTCCTCTTTGTTGGCCTCCTCCTCCTCCTCCCGCTCCGCCCGGGGCAGCTCCGGGCAGAGCCATGAGGCGCGCGGGGCTGGGTAAGCGCGGCGGCGGGGCCGGGCCGGGCCGGGCCGCCACGCAGGCCTGGGCCGGGCCCGGGC